>OY856411.1:424234338-424236838 GCA_963693085.1 Alisma plantago-aquatica
AATAAAATACATGTATAAATATTGGTGTTTCTTATCACAAAATATCTTACTTTGCATCTTACCTCTTAACATTACACAAAAGAGAATCACATGTAGATAGGATTTTCATCCATATTTTTAAAAACAATTAATATTTGATTAAACCCGACAAGACCACAAATCATATACACATACTATGCACATACATGTAGCATCTATATATGTATTATTATACTACCCACTTGTAGATATAGGATGAAATATCGTTAGTTTTTCTATCCTTTTCAAGATATTGAAAGACAACAATTTTGTCCGATGTGCATGCCGATATGTACGTATCCCACATTGACAAAGATGCTGCTACTATTTTTACTCTTGGATCAGGCTTGCACCCTCCATGTACATTTAGTTATTTATAATATAATTACTAGTAGTGCCACCGCTACGATCCATGCACGTAAAGCATCTTAACACTAAATTACAATTGTGCCACCGCTACTCCATGTCAACAGAACGCAACGTTAAATTGGGTACGAGTAACTTGGCTGATCTACCTGCGCGGGCAGCGAGTGAATAGCCTATATATATATATATACACTCTTAATATTCATATGATCTCATTTACTCAAGTCACATACTTGAAGACATACATCATTGAGTAATATTTTGCTCTAGGCATTTATAATATTACATCATTATCTCATAACTGAATTAAATTGAATAAATTGGAAGCTTACTTTTATTTATTATTAAAACCATTTACAATATATGCCATTATAATCATCACATGATTGACTCTCTGGGCATATATACCAACAACACCAAGCTCCATGATAGTTGTCCCAAACCAGTTGGTTACCAAGCCAACACATATCAACTACCCCTCCAATGAAAAAAGAAGAGTATCACTACTCTACAGAAGAAGACTATCTCAGTAATGTGATATGGATAGGAAAAAAAATCAAAATAACATACATTGTCAAAAATAATACCCTCTATAGAACCTCATTGAAAATAATTCTAAATATAGCCCACTTTATAGTGAAAACCCTATTTTATTTGACGTTTTTGGAAGACGTCGTCCATTTGGCATTTTTATAATAAATTCAAAAAAATAGAAAAATAAGAGAAAACACCAACTTAGTATGCATTTTCTAGTGAGTTGGCGTTTTCTCACTTTTCTTCTTTTTTTTGAATTTTTTTTATTTTATTATTAAAAAATGCAAAATAGTCCCACGCCTTTGAACTTGGACTAGAAAAGCGCCAAATAAAATGACGTTTTCACTACAAAGTGGGCTATATTCGGAATTATTTTCATTGAGGTGCTATAATGGATATTATTTTTTACAAATTGTGATACTTTGGTTTTTTTCCCATATGGATATCACACCTTCATGTCCATCATAGGCTTCACTGATGACGTCTAGGCAATGTGCCAATGACAAGGCATGGTGGGTGACAACCCATTATTTTATGGTTAGATCACCTACTAAGAGTTAGCATTCGAGTTTCTCTTGTTATTGGAGGCCTGCTACCTCCCCTAGAACAATGATAAGAAATGGAAGGAGGGTAGTTCAAATTCATACTCTACAATACTCGTAACCACGTTCAGGCTTGGGTAGGCAAGTGCCTGACCCAGTTTCTGCATTTGTATGCGATTTGATACAGATATGGACCAGATTTTTTGAAAACTTATTAGTTATGCCCTATCTCATATGACCGCCAACCTATTTACATTGATGGTGCCCCCCTTATGCAGATTTTCTGGCTTCGCCACTGACAATACTCAACACGACCTCTCATTAAAGGACTTCAATGCCATAATTGGATTTCCAATGGGGGATCAGCGTTATGACACCAGTGACTTCACCGATAATCTCACATGGTCGTAGATGACAGACATCGCTAGAGGCGTCACCACCAATTGTCATCTATCACTGGTCACGAACATTGAGAACCCCCTTTTGCAAATGATAATGTGATATGTAGCAAATACAATCTTGTTTAAGTGCCGTCATCCTTTGTTATAATTCGATGGTCATTTGACTTCACATGAAAAAATCTCCAACAAAAGTCATGTGCTGCGCATGTAATATATAAGAGGATAGGTTTAGGTCAAACAAATGGCCGACATGTCCCTTTTAATTTCTAGAAAATAAATCATGTAATTGTTTGATAATTGGCTGATAATAGTTCTTGGTAAACGTCCAAATTCAGAGAATTTACATCACCCTACGTACAACTCCCCCATTCCACCCTCACCCTGAAGCCGAGCATGCATTACGGCTAAATACTCAAGCTCATTGCCCAGGGGCAAAGTTAGTAGCATAGGACCATGCATTGTTGTTGATGGGGTCGGCAAGGTGGTCAGCCAGGTTCTCCAGAGGACCTTTGCCTGTGACGATGGCTTGGACGAAGAACCCGAACATGGAGAACATGGCGAGACGGCCGTTCTTGATCTCCTTGACCTTTAGCTCTGAAAATGCCTCTGGATCGTCAGCCAGACCCAATGGGTCGAAGC
>OY856411.1:424241838-424329338 GCA_963693085.1 Alisma plantago-aquatica
TTCCATGGTGTCATAGTGATAATGGATCTGACCACCACGATCACTGCTGCACTTTCGATGTGCTATTTGATAGATGAAGATCCTCGACAACCCCTATATTGAGATTTGCGATTAGGAAAGCACACGACTTGCATTCAACTACTCATCGTCACTGCACCAACTGACTCTTTGTTTCATCAATCCATGGACTCATAAAAAAATTATAACTAACCAACTCTACTTCATTCTCTTATGTAGACTTGTTTTGATGTTTCCCAAAATCTTCAATAACTTCTTACCACTATCCTTTTACAACAATTTCTTCTTGCATTCCTTGACCTGTAGTGGTCCAAATTACAATGTTCCAACTTTTCTTTCCTATTAATTGGCTTTCCTCTAATCAGGAGGATCATCACATCACTATAATGACGACGGGAATGATTCCTTTTAGTTCCGACGGCTCCTTAAAATAGAACGTCAGAAGATGCAGGAGGCTTGACTTACCTTATGAGATTTGTCTAATTCTCTTACCTTCCTATGGGAACTAATGCAACAAGTTATTCATCCAGTTGCTTATTGAGTTTATGAAGTCCATTAAGGTATGTAGTCATCGAACTGTTGTCTATACTTCAAGTGGCCAAGGCAGCCATGGGTTCAGGATTATCAATGCAGATTTAGGGCATAGAGTTTTCTTTTCCCTGTTATCAGCCAAGCATTGATGCTGGTGGTCCAGCTAGTTTATCTAATTGTTGATTTGGTTGTGTAGAAATTAAACAAATGATTTGTCATAAATGATGAGAGATTTTACGACAACTACTTGGTAGCCATGATGTTTGACATGATTTTACCGTGTGTAGAACACAAGTGCACGCGTCAATGTAGTACAGGCCCTTGTGAGGCCCGAGTCGAACTCAGGGACACTAAATTATCGGTAGACTACTAATAACTACTCGCAATCAGCTAGACCAATAAAAAGATTATGAGAGTTGTGTGAAATAAAAGGAAATAAAATAAAACAAAGCAATCGATTAAGTGTTTAGTTTAATCAATTCAAATGGAGATCTTTAGGGTTGCGGTTTCACTGCGGGTTTTCATTGTATGAATTTTCACATAGCTAATCAGATTCATCTCTCAATCCGGGTAGTGGCCTGTTGTCAGAATTATCCATTGTCGTGGTACAATTCACTACCTAAGTCTAGGTCGGTTCCACCGTTGTAGTAACCTATACCCTAAACTAGGTGCATTATAATCGACCTTTGGGTTTCCACCATTAACCGTACATCACCTTGTTCAAGGGATTTGTTAATTAATGTGAATTTTGTCTCTTTTCAACCGTTAATTCTTCTTTCAAAGCAATTAAAGGCATTAGATTATCATTATGGTGATCAAGCATAATAATATAATTGAGAAAATGAAATCATACCACGGATTTAAGAGACAAATGATGAATTACTATGATAAAAACATCATACAATGCTTCCCCGGGCTATTCCCGGTCCTAAAGATAAAAGGGAATAACTATGCATGTTCATCTCAGAGCAAGACATGGTTTAAGAAAGGGGAAACATGGAGAAAAACGTTAATAAGTGATGAAACCCCTGAACGGAGAAGATCCAAGCATTCCTCGGCGTAGAATGCACGATCTATAGCCTTTCGGCGGTGGAAAATGTCTTCTTCGACTTTCAGAACGGCTGGGGCATGCTTCTAGGCTCCGTTCTTCTCTCCACCCTTCTCGGGATGTGTGCAGCGGCTAATGAAGTGATACCCTGCTCTTGGCCGCCGTCATTAGGTATAATCATCGAGTTAGGTTGCAAAAATATCACAACCATTGGATTAGAGCCGATCTGAAACAAACTCTGATCTGACGGTGTCAATACCATCGACGTGGGTCGATGGTATCGACCCCTCGCGATATCGGCAAGCCTTCTTTTCTTTTCGTCATTGCGCCTGATGCTGGCTCGATACCATCGATGCGGGTCGATGGTATCGACACCCTCAGGCGTCAGTTTTATCCCTTTTCCGTCGCTGAAGCTACACGTGTCGATAGTATCGACTTTGAGGTCGATAGTATTGACTGACTGGTCACTCGCAACTTGATGGTAAGTCGCTACCATCAACTTCCCAGTCGATGGTATCAACTCTGCACTGCTCCTTGCGGCTGCTTGCCTATGGCTGTGTGAATAGTATCGACTGCTGTCGATGGTATCGACTGCTGTAGATATGTGTTTTTCCTGAAATTGCAAAACAAAACCACATCAAATGAGATAAAACCTATTATTGTAATCATTTATGCTCAAAACATTAAAATAAGAGAGATTTGACACTGAGAAGGATCATAGACTAAAGTAAGTGAATTATGCAATATTAACCACCAAAATGACCAATAAACACATAAAACACAAGTAAAACAAGTCTATGAATGCGACTCAAAATCATCGCATCAAACTCCCCTAAGCTTGAACATTGCTCGTCCTCGAGCAACAAAACTCTAGAATAGAATTGCGAGGATCAACTAAAGAACAGATTATCACAACAAACATCACCCTATGATCCCCGCCAGACATTCACATTTCGACCCTCACTAACCACAGAATGATAATTACCCTAAAGGTGACAATAATCATCCATGAAAGATATCTCCCTCAAAATTGATGAACACTATCACATAAGGCAGTTAACATAATAAAATTCTCCGGTCCAGACTCGGTGCATCTTGTGATCTCCTATACTACGTTGCTTGCCCTAACTACCATCTACATGGAAGCAACTCTCCTGGTATTAACAAGTGAGGAGAAAATCACGGTGGCCTACCAATTCGAGCAACGGGTGGATGAAATGGGTGGCTATGGAAAGAAATGGAAGCATTATATGGTTCGAAAATGCACAAAAACAATCATGACCTAAATGATGCATATGCAAGTGAAAATGCCCTAATGCCTACATTCGGGTGGAATGATGCATGCACTATCTTTCCGTCTTGAGGTGAGATGGAATATCTAAGAGAACTACATCATGCACTTATTCTTCTTAGTATGCAAGTGAGAACATGTTCCTTTCTCCCTCTCATTCCTACTTGCTTCTCAATACTCTTTTTTTCATTTTTTCAACTTTTTTTTCAAGCCCTTATTTTCATAGCTGACAATGAACTATTTGTCGGGCTCACTTATTGCTGCATAACTTATACATTTGAAGCATTCAAAAGGTATGGAACAAGTTCATCACCTTTAATGTTTCCGAAGACATAAGATGCATGATGTACTATATGCTAAAAAAAATTGTGAATGCAGCTACAAAATAATAGTTATGCAACTAAATGACACGCACCTAAGGATAATGTGCATGTATAACTAGTCTATTTCCTTCATTTTTCTTGCAAAAATATGTGAAAATAGTTGCAATGCAAAACCTATCTACATGGGATGAAATCAAAGAGATGAAAACCATAATGTGGTTCCAGTTCTTATGGTGGGGTATGAAAACAATGGAGTGGATAGATCACAAGATTAATTGACTGAACCTTTGGAAAATATTATGTGTCCCTCCTTACTGACCTGTGTAGTAATTAAGAGGTTTCTCTCTCTTATTCCAAATTAAGGTCTCATTATCATTTGGTCAGTTTAGGCTCAAACAACTAGTTCTATCCACTTTTCATGAATCATAGGAATGTACATTTGTGATTTCCTGTTATAGAGTTGACAAACCCAATTATTTCCTTAAGTGATGTGCTCAAAGTTAAACAACACAAGCTTGCAAAAGCACTGATTTTTATTTTTAAATTTACCCCTAATTTCCATGTATAAGCAACGAGATGACACATGACTTAAGACATCCACAATTACACTAGATAGAGTGTGGATCCTACAAACAAACTAAAAAATAAAAGAAATAAATGACAAAAGACACAACAATAAAAACTAAAAACTGGGAAAAATAAAGGATAGAGCTATTCCAACTCCCCCCCTAAGCTTGAATTCGACTATGGCCTCATAGTAAAAAACAACCTTAAAAGGTGGAACAGTGATACCAATCATTCTTCATGAGGAGGTGGGTACTGCGGAGCTGTGGGGTCCCAAGATGGGTATTGCCCCTGAAAGCTCAGATCGTACTGGGAAATTGGTGGAGGTTGTGGATACCCCCCAAAATAATTCTGGCTCCAGTAATTGTCATAGAAGGGCTGCTGCTGCATCTCCATCCTGTGCAACATGTCGTGGATGTTTTGTTGGTTTTCGAGGAGGAGGCGCTCATTCTCAAAAATGGCCCTCTAGTTATCTAACAACCGGTTCGTTGTATCCTGAATACCAGCGTATGAAGATGTATGCTGCTACTGTTTCTGATGAATCTCCTACAACATTGAGTACATCCCTTGTATGGAGTAGGCATCCTCTCCTTGATGAGAGGGCGGAGGTGGCGGAGGCTGTGAAGATGAAGATTCATCCAGATGGAAGCGGGGATGCTTCCGGGGTGCTACTCATGCCCGAAGAGGAGTGAAAGCCTCCTCTTCCTCTTCATGCTCATCGCCTTCATCATTTTTGTCATCATCACCTCCGTATTCATCAGAGTCATCGATGGCAATGACAGGCCATCGGAAATGCTGAGCTCCCTCAATGTTGAAGATAGGGTCTGGAAGCGAACATTCTTGATATGCTTGATTGACATGGCAATGTGCATATGTCAAGCCATCACGGAGCAGGAGGAGGTTGGAGCGGTGTAGATGCTGGAGGTTGACCTTGCTCCTATTAGAAAGGGGAGTAAGCTGGGAGAAATCTAACCCAAGGTAGAGGGCCATCGATGTGATGAGCCCTCCAAAGTGGATTGGAGCCTTCCGCGTACTCCTCCTCACGGCCAACACGCGCGTCAAGAAGAATGCACCCCAATTGCACTCCTCGCGCTTCAGCAATTTCTGCAGGAAGAACAAATCCGTCTCTTGAAACTTGCTGAGAGACAAGTCGCCATGAGCGAACAACGTGGTGCAGAGCATGCGGTGCAGAATCTGCACAAACAGATGCTTGAAATCAGCCACTGCAGCGTTGTGGTAGCTGGCGGATTTTCCCGGAGGCGCAGTCACGAGTTGGGCGAAGATGGCGTCATAGTCTGTCCTGTTGTCTGGCCTACGGTGCTGGTATGGGTCATGAAACCAATTTTACACCGAATTGAACTGGGCAAGAGTGAGAGTGTAGTTTTTGTTGTAGAGTCTAAACGACACCCACCCTTTCTTCCACTCTCGGTCAGTGGCGATCAAGTCATTGGGCACCACATTGATGTCCAATGATGCCATGAACTCCGCCACAAGTTCCTTGTAAGTCGGCCACTCGCCGAAGAATGGCTGGACGTCGGCATGGTACTCCAGCTCATCGGGCCTCCTAGTTGTATGTCTCGCCTGCCCCTTCAAGATGTAGGTGAGGTTGGCCTCGAACCCCAGATCACGGACCATTGCCCGATCAACATAGCGCGTGGGCTCGATCTTTCTCTTCATCAGTTCCTCGTAGACCTTCTAGACCTCTGCGGAAGGGTGGACAATCCTCGGACGAGGAATAGATGTAGTAGGTGGAGGAACGAACTCGGGGATCTCCATAGGATCCGCCTATGAAGAAGATGCATCGGCTATACACACCATTGTCGCCGAGAAAGAAGGAATAGAAGATGGAGCTTGGTGAAGGTCGGAGAAGACAATCTCCACTCAGTGAAGGCTCGGGGAAGATCACACTCCTTGGATGCTTGTAGCTGGGCTCCGGTCTCACAACAAGATGCACGACACAAGTGGAGGGCAAAGGATCTGAAGGTGTGACGTCATATGACAACCATCCCTCTCTTTTATAACCACGGCCGGCGCTACTGTGCACTCATCGATACCATCGACGCGGGTCGATGGTATCAACACGTGTAGCACAATCCAGTCTTCTGCTAGTATCGACGGTTGTCGATAGCCTGATGTGGGGGCCCGGATCGATGACACGTTGATACCATCGATGGGTGTCGATGGTATCGACCCATCCCACAGATCGACTCTCTTGATGCAACAATCGTCGTTGATTTCCTCTCGCGGATCGGTGACATGTCACATCGATACCATCGACGCAAGTCGATAGTATCGACTCTTCTTAGGGCACACACCCTCGCGAGACCCGGCCGCCGCTTTCTGCCTGTAACCGGGTCGATACCATCGACAGGCCCGTCTATGGTATCGACTTCACTGAGACAAATTTTGTCTGAATATCTTCAGGGATCTCGCGAGTATCGACAGTCATGTCGATACTATCAACCTCGTTCTAGTGATTTCTTCAGCTCTACTGATGGTAGGTCGATACCATCGATGAGGCCATCGATGGTATTGACTCAGAAAAATTTCTGCAGCCGTCTAACTATACCGATGTTGATACCATCGACACAAGGGTCGATAGTATCGACCCTGCCTCAGTCCTGCACATTGAACAAACGATCAAGGTATCTTGTTTACACTAAAAATAAAATCGAATCAAACTAATGTACAAATGTGAAAGAAACTAAACGAAACAACCAATGGCTGGGTTGCCTCCAAACAAGCGCCCTTATTTAACATCTTAGGCTAGACGAAATCAAGCTCCTCAGGCATCCATAAGCGCAATGAGTTTGACCTCATGCACTTTCCTCGTGTAATCCTCACCGAAGTACAACTTTAATCGCTGTCCATTAACAAAAAATGTTGTCTCACCATCACGCACCATGATTGCTCCATGTGGCCTGACCTCCTCTACAGTGAAAGGTCCACTCCATCCGGATTTCAATTTCCCAGGATGCATCTTCAACCTTGAGTTGAACAAGAGCACACAATCTCCCTGCTTGAAGACACGCATCTGAATGTGTCGATCGTGAATCAGCTTTGTTCGCTCCTTGTAAATCCATGAGCTTTCATAGGCATTCATCCTCAGCTCATCGAGTTCATTTAGCTCTAGCAAACATTTCTTTCCTGCCTCATCATAGTTCACATTTAGCTTCCTTAACGCCCAGTGCGCCTTATGCTCCAATTCCACCGGCAAATGGCAGGCCAAACCGTAAGCCAACCTAAAAGGCGTAGTGCCTATAGGTGTCTTAAACGCCTTCCTATACGCCCATAAAGCATCCGATATCAAGGTACTCTAGTTCTTTCTCGTCGAAGCCACAGTGCGCTCCAAGATCTTCTTAATCTTTCTATTGGAGACTTCCACTTGCCCCTGTGTCTGCGGGTGGTACGGGGTACCAATGTTGTGCTTTACCCCGTACTTTCTCAACAATGCATTGAACTTTTGATTTCTGAAGTGAGTACCTCCATCGCTGATAATCATCCTCAATATGCCAAATCTGCAAAAAATATAGTCCTTGACAAACCTACACACTACAACAACATCATTAGTCCTAGTGGGTATTGCCTCTACCCACTTCGATACATAGTCAACAACTAATAGAATGTACAAGTTAGAGTTGGAGGACACAAAGGGTCCCATAAAATCAATACCCCACAGATCAAACACCTCAACTTCTTGAAATACATTGAGGGGCATCTCCTGTCGCTTTGAAATGTTACCTGACCGTTGGCAGGGATCGCATTGCCGCACATAGTCATATGCGTCCTGGAACAAAGTAGGTCAGTAAAGGCCGCTCTCAAGTACCTTGGCCGCCATTCTAGAACTAGGATGGTGGCCACCGGTCGGTAAAGTATGGCAATGATGAAGGACACTTTCATATTCCACCTCCGGTACACACCTGCGCAACACACCATCCCTGCATTGCTTCAATAGAATGGGGTCATCCCAGAAATAATATCGTAAAGAATGGAAAATTTTCTTTTTCTCTTGGTATGTCCAATCATCTGGGATAATTTTGCAGGAAAGATAATTAGCAATATAATAGAACCATGGATCTTTAGATTTAACAGAAAGAAGTTGCTCATCGGGGAATGTCTCGGTAATGGGTATATGAATGTCCTTCTCATCTACCCTTTCCAACCTAGACAAATGGTCCGCAACCACATTTTCTATGCCCGCCTTATCTTTGATTTCAATATCAAATTCTTGTAACAGTAAGATCCACCTAATTAGTCTAGGTTTGGCATCTTTCTTTTCCATCAAGTACTTTATGGCGGCGTGGTCCATCCATACCACGACTTTAGATCCTACAAGATATTGTCGAAATTTTTCAAAAGAAAAAACTACGGCGAGAAGCTCTTTTTTAGTTGTCGTGTAATTCAGTTGTGCTTCATTTAAAGTTTTGGACGCATAGAAAATCACAGCGGGTTTGTTGTCCACACGTTGTCCCAAAACTGCCCCAACTGCAAAATCCGATGCATTACACATCAATTCAAATAGCTTTGTCCAATCCGGTGTTTGCACAACCGGTGCAGAAATTAATTTCTCTTTAAGAACATTAAAAGCATGTAAACACTTTTCGTTAAAATCAAAGACAACATCTTTCTCCAACAGCTCAGATAATGGTTTGACGATTTTTGAGAAATCTTTTATAAAGTGGCGATAAAAACTGGCGTGACCTAGAAAACTCCTTACCCCTTTTTCCGGATTTGGCGGGAGTAATTTGGAAATAACTTCAATTTTCCCCAGATCTACCTCCAACCCCTTGCTAGACACTTTATGTCCAAGCACGATCCCTTCACTAACCATCATATGGCATCTCTCCCAATTGAGAACTAAGTGTGTGTCCTCACATCATTGCAAAACCTTATCCAAATTGTATAAACATTCATCGAAAGACGCACCATAGACGGAGAAATCATCCATAAAGACTTCAAAACATCGTTCAACCATATCAGAGAAAATGGCAAGCATGCAACGCTGAAACGTTGCTGGTGCGTTACACAAACCAAAGGGCATATGGAGGTATGCAAATGTTCCGTAAGGACAAGTGAAGGTGGACTTCTCTTGGTCCTTAGGATCAATGGAAATCTGATTGTAGGCCGAATACCCATCGAGAAAACAAAAATGAGATCGACCTGCTAATCGCTCTAAAATATGATCAATGAATGGGAGAGGAAAATGATCCTTAAGTGTGGCAGCATTCAATCTATGGTAATCTATACATACACGCCACCTGGTTACCAGACGGGTCATGACTGGCTCATTTAACAAATTATGTGTAACAGTAATTCCCCCCTTTTTAGGGACTACCTATGTAGGACTCATCCACGTCGAGTCGGATATAGCATAGATGATACTTGTAGAAAGGAGTTTGATCACCTCCTTCTTGACGACCTCCATCATGCTAGGATTTAGTCTGCACTGTGGCTGAATTACAGGTTTGGCTCCCTCCTCGAGCCGGATCTTGTGCTGGCACAATGTAGGGGAAATCCCCTTTATGTCCGCGACTGACCACCTGAATGCACCTCGGTGGTTCTTCAACACAATCAACAGTTGATCCTCCTCCTCGGCACTCAGATATGCTGAGATAATCACTGGTAGCTTTTCACCCTCGGCTAGAAATGCATATTTCAAGTGAGGTGGCAGTGGCTTCAATTCTAAATCTGGTGGGCTGATCAAGGATGACTGAAGCGGTGGTGGGAGTTCTCCAAGATCTTCATAGTACCTAGCATAAAAGCATGGAAGCACCTGGAGCATCTTGACACACTCTTGTAGTGACTTGCTTCTCATCCAGTCATGCATTATATTAACTAGGCAGGCATCAAGAGGTAGTTCTGGATATGCATTGAAAATAGAACTTGCTATGGCCTCGTCTTCAGTAGCAGGAGGTCCTCCTCTTCATCATTGGGAAAACCCACAACCTTGCTAAGAGACAAAACCTTGGTCTGCTCCATGATGTCTACAGCCAGTGTCCCCTTTTCCACCTTAGTCATTACATGAGCCATATCTAGAAATGGCTTCCCTAGACAAATAGAAATATTCTGATCAAAGTGCTTCATCATGCGGCATTGCTCCTTTGCTTTAGATTGTGTTGTTCTTGAGGGCATGACCATTTCAAACCGATCATCAACGATACCCAAGGTCAAACGACCTCTTCCCATCTCAAGTATCATATCTGCAGTGGCTTGGAAGGGTCGTCCAAGGAGTAACTCATTACCCTGCTCGTCCTGCATTTCCATTACAACAAAGTCTGCTGGAAATACAAACCGATCAACTTTAACCAACACATCTTCGCAAATACCATACAGTTTCACCACGGAATTATCCGCCAACTATATTGTCATATTGTTCGGCCTTGAATCTTTCAGTACCAACTTTTTAAATGTAGAGAGAGGCATCCGATTTATATTTGCTCCGGAATCACATAGTGCTTTTCCGAATTTCACTTTACCAATGTAGCATGAAATGTTGAAGCAGCCCGAATCTTGCCTTTTAGGTGACAATGTGCCATTGATGAAAGCACTCACCTGTTCCTTAAGAACCACGACCTCGGTATCTGGGATTTTCCTCTTCTTTGTAATGATGTCTTTCAGAAACTTGCCATAAGAGGGAATCTGCTCTATTTCCTCTAACAATGGAATGTTGGCAGAAAGGTTTCTAAATATATCTAGAAATTTCTTGAACTGAGCGTCCACTTTCTTGGATTTTACGCTATTGGGATATGGGACCAAGACATTCTGTGCCCTTTGATGTGGCGGCACATATGGCGTCCTTTTCTGTGTCTCCTCCTCAACAATGACGGGTTCTGTTGCAACATCCTCTACCACATCCTCTACCGGCTCAGTGATTGGGATCGGAACCTCCTCTGTGGCCTCACCTGTGGTTTCTGATTGGGGTTTGCTTGGTTCATCAGCACTGGGGTTTAAAATCTTCTTACCGCTCCGTAGCAAAATTGCCTTAGCCTGTTGGTTTCCTCCTAGAATGTTTGTATTACCCGGAAAGCCTTGCTGCGTTGGCTTCTTCAAATTTTCTATCTCAGCTGCCATCTGTGCCAAGGATGTCTCTATAGTCCTCATCTGAGCCCCGTGACTGTGTAAGGTCTGCCCAAATTGGTTCATAAATTCTCCTTGTTGCTTGATCTGCTGACCAAACATGCTCATTAGTTCTTGACTCTGCTTGATCACTTGGTTGAGCAACTCATTACTCTTATCCTCTGGCATCAGTTAGGGTTTTGCGTCAGGGTCCTGCAAGAAATTATTTGGGTCCTTCCAGGAGAATTTCTTGTCTTTCCTCCATGAGTAGTCATTGTTTCTGTACCCCTGCTGTTGGCGCATAAATTTCACTTGAGCTTCATCCTCATATTCTGTATCTTCTTTGGAAAGTAGTTTCTTGGCGAGAAGGTCCATCTTCTCATTTATCTCTTTGATGGCCTTTGACTCACCTACATCCCGAACATGCTCTACGACGTCTCTATCGCCCCAAGATTGCTTCTTAGCCATGTTCTTCAAAGTTTCCCAACACCTCGTGCCTGTGTTGTTTAAGAAGAAACCTGAACCCGCAGAATCTAAGTTGCTTCTATCATGCTTGGAAAGAGCAAAATAGAAGATTTTAACCTGCTTCTCCTTGTCAAGCCCATGATGCGGGCACCTCCTTAGTATGATCTGAAACCTTTCCCAGGTCTCGGAGTAAGTCTCCCCTGCCTTCTGGCTGAAATTATGGATCTTCCAGACCAAATCGTTGGTCTTCTCAGGCGGAAAGAACCTCTCAAAGAACACCTCGACCATATGATCCCACGATTCCACATACTCATCATCAAGATTATGTAGCCATTCTCGTGCATTTCCTGCCAAAGAGCTGGGGAACAACTTCAAGTACAATGTCTCCTGTAGAAACCTATCTATCTTGATCATGTCGCAGTTCTCCACAAACTGGCTAATGTGAGTCACCGGGTCTTCGTTTTTAAGCCCGTGAAATGAATTTGATTTGACCAAATTTATTAGGCCTGGATCGATCTTATAATTGGGAATGTTAATATCCTGCCTCTTGATTGGCCCTTTTGATGTAGATGCAGAAGACGCCTTGATCTTCTCCCATATCATCTGCTCTTCTGCCACAGCTTCTTGTTCTGAGTCGGAATCTATTTCGTCTGATTGGTCTTGAATATAGTTCTTCTCATCATCTGGTCCCGACAGTGGAACCTCTAGTGATTACTGTGTGTAGTCAGTGCTACGCGTCCTCACCATGCACCAGTACCTGCAAGATGATAATTTCAGTTCAGTATAGTGCTAGACGATTACGATAATATGAAAGATAAAACTATGAATTTAAAAAATGATAATAAAATAATAAAATAAAAATGTGGCCTAGAGTGGCCACTTGCAGCACTCGTTGTGTCGACAATTGTCGTGTCCCCGGCAACGGCACCAAAAACTTGACACGATTTACCGTTTGTAGAACGCAAGTGCACGTGTCAATGTAGTACATGCCCTTGTTAGGCCCGAGTTGAACTCAGGGACACTAAATTATCAGTAGACTACTACTAACTACTCACAATCAGCTAGACCAATAAAAAGGTTATGAGAGTTGTTGTGAAATAAAAGGAAATAAAATAAAACAAAGCAATCGATTAAGTGTTTAGTTTAATCAATTCAAATGGAGATCTTTAGGGTTGCTGTTTCACCGTGGGTTTTCATTGTATGAATTTTCACATAGCTAATCAGATTCATCTCTCAATCTGGGTAGTGGCCTGTAGTCAGAATTGTCCACTGTCATGGTACAATTCACTACCTAAGTCTAGGTCGGTTCCACCATCGTAGTAACCTATACCCTAAACTAGGTGCATTAGAATCGACCTCTGGGTTTCCACCATTAACCGTACATCACCTTGTTCAAGGGATTTGTTAATTAATGTGAATTTTGTCTCTTTTCAACCGTCAATTCTTCTTTCAAAGTAATTAAAGGCATTAGATTATCATTATGGTGATCAAGCATAATAATATAATTGAGAAAACAAAATCATACCACGGATTTAAGAGACAAATGATGAATTACTATGATAAAAACATCATATAATGCTTCCCCGGGCTACTCCCGGTCCTAAAGATAAAGGGGATTAGCCCTGCATGTTCATCTTAGAGCAAGACATGGTTCAAGAAAGGGGAAACATGGAGAAAAATGTGAATAAGTGATGAAACCCCTGAACAGAGAAGATCCAAGAATTCCTCGGCGTAGAATGCACGATCTACAACCTTTCGACGGTGGAAAACGTCTTCTTCGGCTTCCGGAATGGCTGGGGCATGCTTCTGGGCTCCGTTCTTCTCTCCACCCTTCTCGGGACGTGTGCAGCGGATAATGACGTGATACCCTGCTCTTGGCCGCCGTCATTAGGTATAATCACCGAGTTAGGTTGCAAAAATATAACAACCATTGGATTAGAGCCGATCTGAAACAAACTCTGATCTGACGATGTCGATACCATCGACGCCAGTCGATGGTATCGACCCCTCGCGATATCGGCAAGCCTTCTTTTCTTTTCGTCGTTGCGCCTGATGCTGACTCGATACCATCGACGTGGGTCGATGGTATCGACACCCTTAGGCGTCAGTTTTATCCCTTTTCCATCGCTGAAGCTACACGTGTCGATAGTATCGACTGACTGGTCACTGGCAACCTGATGGTAAGTCGCTACCATTGACTTCCCAGTCGATGGTATCGACTCTGCGCTGCTCCTTGCGGCTGCCTGTCTGTGGCTGTGTCGATAGTATCGACTGCTGTCGATGGTATCGACTGCTGCATATATGTGTTTTTCCTGAAATTACAAAACAAAACCACATCAGCCGAGATAAAACCTATTATTGTAGTCATTTATGCTCAAAACAATAAAATAAGAGATATTTGACACTGAGAAGGATCATAGACTAAAGTAAGTGAATTATGCAATATTAACCACCAAAATGACCAATAAACACATAAAACGCAAGTAAAACAAGTCTATGAATGCGACTCAAAATCATCGCATCAATGTTGCTAATATTCCTAATACTTATGCTTGTGCCTGGTCACAATGTTCACTTGTATGTTTTTTGCTAGTTTTGTTGGTGGACACTGATTGATTTCAAATTCCTAGGGCAATTGTCTTCGGTTCTTGTAAAGTTATCTTAATGAACGTGGCATTGTGCTACCATTGGCAGTATCTTGCTAAACTTATGGTGTGGTGTAATATGGTGCTTGCAGTTTGTGGGCTGTTGAGCCAATATCCTACAACCTATTGTATCTTTCTGTTACACATGTAAATATGGTCGGCTCTCAGTGTTCTTCATCATGATCCGGTGGTTGTATCTTGTGAGGATGGTTTCATCGCCTTGATTTCTGTGACCAAGTTATAGAATTGATGCCATAGAGAAGAAACCCATGATTCTTTCCGTCTTAGCACCCCTATGATGGGTTGGCAAAGAAAATATCTTTATCCTCTTTTACGTTAATAACATGACCATATATAGAACTCTGGTACTTCCAAGCTTTTAGAGGTTGGTTATCTCAACTCTTACAACATCTGAAATCTACATTGATAGTTAAACAACTATACAGATTATGTTTAGAAAACAATGGATGCATCCTTATCATGTGAGGTTTTTAAGATATTTTTGGATATTATTTTAGTCTTCAAGATGTGTCATTCAAACAACATTTTTCCAGTCTAAACATGATGTATTGAAATCTAAATTGCATTTCACTTATTTATGTGAAGTTAATAGTATCAAAGTAATGTTTCATGAAACTCGACAATAATGTTTTGGTCTATTTGTTGGATTTTTATCATATACTCTAATTACCTTTGTTGTTCTACTTAAAAAAGTCACCATGCTAGAACGATGATTGTGACTGGATATTCCAAGTACTATAAATTTGATATCCTGATCCAAATCGCCGATGTATAAATTTAATTCTTATGATATGTTTTTGTGATAGGCCTAGACTGTTACTATGCATTATTGTTATACTTGAGTTATGAATTCTCCATGAGAATCACAAGATTCTCCCTGAAGGTTCGTATAGAAATTTTCTTTATAGCTTCATATAAGATGCTCTATTGAACTTTGATGCTCATGTACTTCTTGGTTGCCTAAAACTTATTTGATCATGTTATGTTAGAGATTTTTTATGCAAAATATGGTTTTTGCTTGAATGACTTACAATTTAAAATAAAATACAGCAAACCCATAAACTCAATTTTGGTTTCTCTTTCTAGATATTTTGTATAATTTATCTTCTATTTTTTGAGATGAGGATACATATATATATTTCTATCTTGTTAAACATAGTAAAAAGTGCTCGTGTTGGATGTCCATTTTTGGATTTCAGTACTAATTTTTATAACTATTTTGTTTAGTTCATGTGACATATAAAAGGTTGTCCAATCACATTAAACATTGAAATCTTCAAGAACAAGTTAAAAACATATTACTCTAAAAGTGGTGAATAGTGTTTTATATTTTTTAATCACAACACTACACAAGCCTACATCACATCCAACAACTTCATGGTAGTCCACAACATCACTCCCTATTTCTCTTGCATATATACCTAGCAATGTGAGAACCACTACCACATTGTTCCTTCGGCTCATTAGCAAGTTTTATGCATAAATTTATAAGAAAAACTTAGTAACCTATTTAACTAGCATCATTGGTCATGATGTTGGGTTTTAGGGGAGGCAGAGAAGGCAGCGGAAACAAAAAAAAATTCTTTTCCCCAAACCCATAACAAGGAAACACGTCAACGTCTATACAATAGGAAAGGATGGTTTGTGGAATCATACCTTGTCCCGAGGCTTGCTCGGTGACAATACCTCACGGCTTGCACGGTCTTCACCTCCGATCTTGGACGAAGTCTGTGCAGCTTCTGGTCGCACCGGGACTGACGAGATTGACAACTGTCCTTCGAGCGGTAGAAATCTCCCGCCTCTGAAGTAGTCCACACGGACCACCTAGAACTCTAATCTCCTTGTCCCACAAGGAATTGGAAGGAGTCACACCCTCCTGTTGGCGTACTAGTCACCGACACAATCTCCTGCCACCAGTCGCTTTCTACCGTTGTCTTTCCCTTACTGTGCCTCCCTTATCGGGTAGCACTTGCTCGGGCTCTCTCTCGGTTACCAAAACCAGAGAGAACGACAACTTTACAAAGCAGCTGGTTGCACTGAGTTGTACTTTGAGAAGCCCCCAATACCCCTATATATAGGAGGGTCATGGGACAGGGTTCTCTATCCTGGGAAATGTGGGACTAAAGCAGGAGTAGAAGGGTTCGAGATTTTCCACAAAAACAACCAACTGCGCAACCTGAACCGATCGTTTCATTTCTAAAATGGTCGGTTGGGGACCTGAGCCGGTCGGTTGACACCTCAACCGATCGGTTGGGACCCATGAAACGGTTGGTTCACTTCTGAACCGGTCGGTTCGTGGTCCTGGTCAGTTCCCGATTAACTTTTCCTCTTTTGTTTCTAATTGGTATCAAATACCAATCCTTGTTCCAATCAAATTGGGCAAGTGAAACGAAAGGAAATTTCTCACCAATCCTACTTTCCCAACTTACTCGGTTGGACCAGTTGAATCGATCGTTTCAACACTTGAAGCAATTGTTTCACCCTGTCCATTAGTCGATCGGCTCACCATCTGAGCCGATCGGTTCACCAAGCTCAATCGATCAGTTCATCACATGAGCCAATCGGTTGGGACTGCAGATTGTACAGAATCAGTCAATTGCAGTTTCAATCAATGCGATACTCCAATCAATGTGTCCAACACCTTGAACATTATGATACCGAGCCATCAATTGATTGAGTGTTTAATTGAACTACTAAACTCCTTTAGTAATCAATCTAAACATTATTTGTGGAAAAAACTCTTCTTCTAGGTTAAATCCTATGTGTGTGACCCTACATGTCCATTTCACGTTGGCAGTGAAAGTCCATAACACTTATGACTTCACAAGCAAAGAGCGGTGCCTAGTCACACATCAGTGCTACCCAAGTGAAATATAAAGTTGGAGAACAACTTTCAATCCTACAATCCGTGAATGGTGTTACAATGAATGTTTAATTCCTTTTTCATTGGTATCCCAAATGAACTCGAAGCATGGAACAGTCATCCTGTCAATGTTCATTCACTTTCTTGATATCAGAGTAGATTGGAAGAGATATGTTATGACATCGGTATCACATACTGATTCACACATGCGTGCACGCCTTTCTCAATCCTACTCATCAAGTGGCCATGGATATCAAACTCCCTCAGAAGGGACAAATCCCATATCTATCACTCACCCCTCAAAAGCCCCATGTGTCAAAGCCACCCAATCATCACCTTTATAACAACCCATGTTTCAGGACTGCGTTTGATGATGTCAAAGTGTGCCCAATGACATGTGTTGAGTGTAGTGATTTTAGGTCAAAGAATCACACTCACCACCATCACTGTGAGTAGTGACTGTGACTACCATGTCATGGTTCCATGTGTCAAACTCACGGTGGGTCTGTCCGGTACACTTGTTCTCTAACAAGTACCTATGTGTTTGGTTTGATATCTCTATATCATGACTAATGAGATTCTGTCATCAACCAACACCACAATCTAGTCTTGTGTGTCATTGCTGTCTATCTACCTTCCACAATGACATCCAACTAGGGACATAACAAGAATGTACAAACTCTTAGCATCTGTATGATCTCATTGTTCAGGTCCTTAACCTGAAAGCATACGTCATTGAGTACTGTCATTCTCTAGACATTCAATATGTTCTACCACTATCTCATATGACTGAACCAGAAAGAATTGGAAGCTTGCCTTTGATGTTTATCAAATCAATCTTAATGTATCCCACCAATCATCCCATGATTGGCTCTGAGGGCATACATACCAACACATGAGTGATACAAAAGGGATTCATTTGCCTATTACAACAAAAAGGTATAAATAATTAGGGTTTGAAAAATGATAATGGACTATGAATCCTTTATGATCATGTCTTTATTATAGCTATATAAAATTTGAAAATGAACTATCTAATAGAATACATAATTATGCATGGATACGATTTCTAATCTATTTAGATCAGAATGCACCTATAACCAAAAGATTATATAATCCTACAAAAATATCGTTATTTCTTAGCCATGAATGGTGGCATGGAATCTTCACTAATCTACATGAATTAAGCTACTACTCATGGAAGAACTATTAGACTTTCCTTTATATGTAGTAATATACATTGCATCACACAAGTCCTTAACATTATCGTATTTAAAATATATGCACAAAATATGGAATATTATTAGATTAATATATGAACAAAAATATACGGCCAAAGTTATATTTTTGTCTTCATTTTTCACCCACATAAACGGGGAAGTATATGATTTGATATTCTATCTAAACCTGTTACTTTTGATAGCAAATAGTGTACCAAACCAATATAAATGAGTCATTGCAATTATTTTTATAATAAACTTACGATGATATGCACATGATTGAATTTATATCTATTAATATGGTTATACTTCATAAATGACTAAATATCTCCTAAATGATAATTCCACAAACTAAAATACCGTACCAATCAATGTAGCTATTTTACAATACCAATCTTTTAAACTGCTTAGGTCAGCTGTTGAACGAAATGATTATAGATTCATCTCTTTTGTGGGTTCCTCCTAATAATATCGATTATTTAGACAAGGCGGTTTTATGTTTTATCATATACTTGCATGTTTTATTCATATTTTAAAGATCTTTAATATCTAAATGAAAAAAGTTGTCCAACATGGCTGAGTTGGCTTTACAAAATCCGTTGAAAGAACATAAATGATGAGGTTTTTGAATATAATGTTTTTCAACTAAAAAAGATTGACCAATGAGATTAACACAATGATGTACAATAGAAAATAAAATAGAAGTAAATAAAAAAAAGGATTATGATGGATGCAATGGTTACTAAGATACTATAAAAGAAAGTGGTGATTTTCTTTCATGTGTCTTCGTGTAAGAATAAATAGGATACAGTTTAGAAAAACACATTTCAAATGATGTGCTATATTAACCACCATTTCATATAGGGGGGGTATGAAAGTATGATAAGTTTCATCTAAAAAATAAGGGGCTTCTTTTATAATTTTCATGGCATGTTGTATACTTCCACAACCAAATTTATCACCTACCTTTGATGTCAATTGATTAGTATTATCTCAATCCCTTAACATTTTTATGCTATGCATTATTAACAAGTGAATATATAATGATTCTTTCAAGACAAGTCATGAACCTATCTTATTCATGTTGCCTTCCTCATGCAAGATAATTCAAACTCAAATTACATTCACCAATATTGTTTACAGAATTAAATGTGATAGTACTATTACCATTACAACTTTCTTGATTTAAAAGATCAGTGAGCTCATCTGGTGAATTTACATAATCAAAACAACTACATATATTTTTTAAAGGGTCTTACATAGATGATTGACTATGTTATTCTTCTCTCTACACACAAAGGCAACCTTATTTTGCTTCTTAAACAACTTCCCAACCTTCAAGGTCCAACAGGTGAATCCTGGGTTGCTCCTTATACCTTCGTCAATATTCCTAGTGGCAGACTGACAATATGTTTCCACAATGACATTGATTAGTATTTTATATGTAGAAAGAATCTAAATACATCTAAATACTCCTTTCTTGAACTATTTTCTTCAAGATATCTGTGATCAACATTAAAAATTATTTAAAATCATATGATATATATTATAATGTTATCCAACTATAACGTATTTGGTGAGCAGATTTACTCATATGTCATACCTATACCTATGAGGAGGAAGAAGAATACTTCACTCATCTTCAACACTTGGATATCTTCTTTCGTGCCACCAAACATAGAACCATGTAAAAAGCAACTACAATAAATCTTAGTAAACTAGAAAAAGTAGGATTAAAAGCCTTCGTTAGGAAGACCCAAAGCCTCAATAATAAGAAAAAAATATAACCAAAAGCGGCATAAAACCTTAAATGGAGAAGAATCTAGATATTAAATAAACACAAATGATAGATTAAAACAAAGGTTTTCTGAAGAATGTGCCAAAAATGATACAAAAGGAGTACTGGATATGACTCTACTAATTGTATTGCCAAGTACTTAAAACATCCTCCAAGCCAATTTGTTGTATTCGGCACATGGGAGCTGAACACATCAATATATACCTTGAAAATATAATCCAATGCTCCCAATCAGAATTTATAATGATTACATGACAATACATAACTAAAAATATATATGGTGAGTTTATTTATTTGTAATAGCATCACAAAAAATTAACAAAAAAAAATACAATTACAAATGATGCTTGAGACTCAGATGCTTGCACACACAAAAGTATAAGAATATGTCTATGCTTTTTTTATTTTTAGATATTTTTGTTTGAGCATTAAACTATTTGATTTTAAGAACTGAGTAAACATAACTACACGTATTGTTGATACTCTGAATATGGATATTTGTTCTCAATGTGAATATCTCTGTGATGCATTATGAACAATAACTTGTAACCTCATATACATTTTCACAAAATGTATAAAAACATACTACCTTATACGGATTTAACGTGTAAAAGAAAATTGGAGTCTTAATTTTAAAAATCATACTACGGGATTGATCGACATACATTTTGTTATTAGTAATAAATACACCTAAATGTTTTTTAAAAGTAATTATGTAGCAATCTGATATTATTTATTTGTGTGGTTAAACTATTATTTAAATTACTAATATATTCATTGATCTTCAATGATATGAATGTACAATATATAAATCAATGTGAATACTAAATCAAGAACATCAGAAATAAATGTTCTCTCCAAAAGAATAATATAAAAATAACTTAGCAATGAAGACTTGGCTATGAAAATTTGGTATCTCATAATGTACCCTTCCACAAGGGGGTCAATTTCGTACAATGTTTTGAAGGTAGACACACAATGATTTATATATCCTTACTATTTACAATAATAAATTTATATTTTGTTACATATTTCTCATTCAAAATAAGTCTAGACCTTCAATGGCGACTAAATAAACATATAGTCACAAGACATAATGTTTTTAATGAGATACTTAACCCACCACAATGGTTAGCATGTTTATCTTATGTTTTTCGTGAAATCTAAAGCTTTGTTGAAAACGTTAAACTCCAAGTGAATATCATTTTGATATGCCACTATCTCCATAGGATAAGATGGATTATGGGGATCAGATGATAGGCTTGGGGTGAGGGACGCTGGAAAAAGCATCCACACTAGTCATCTTTGAAATATGAAGTATACAATTTTCCATGTGCAAAGCACGTGCAATAACTAGTTTATATCTAAATATTTATTTCCTTTCACATGTATTTATATGTAAGTTTAAATTAATAATTTATAGATAAATGTAGGTCTAGGGCAGTTGCCTAGTTTACAAATGAGTTTATTTAGGGATGACATTTAGTTAGAAATATGTATTCAAATATATCACAGTATGCCGATAGGTAGAATTGCAACCCTTTATTTAATGCAAAACCCATATGTAGCATCTAAGAATGATATGTATGAGCTCGCGATATAGGGATAATGAAAATAAACAATTGTATCATTTTTTTAACCAAGGAAAGTCTTGTTGAAGGCTTGGAATCCTTGGACAATGAAAATATCAAATTCTAAACTGATGAAAATTCTAAATTTTATATTCCAAAAATCTAGATTCAATAAGGTATTCATGTCATATATTACTAAAAAATGATATTGTAATATATATTGTTGTATATAAGTTATGATGCATATAATTGATTCCATGAAGGTGTATGTTCAAGATTGAGCACTAGATGTGAGTGAATGATACGATCCCACCACACTTCCATGAATTAACATAAGTCTTTTTATAGACATATGCTTAAAAGTCTTAGAAACTAGTGTTATTCGGTGGCTTAAGTAACATTTTGATGACAATATAGCATAACAATGGGGAGCACCCTCTTGTAATAAGCTTATAGACTCCCATCGCTTTTGTATACATTTGGGGACAAGGAATACCACACACCACATTGCGAGCGTGGGTAGTATATCTAGATCAGAGGAAATATTGTATTACTATTGAAATACTAGAATAGGGTGCCCTTTTTTTACATATAACTACATTAACGTCAAGGACCAATTTGGAAAATGCCCTATCCCTTATCACTTTCTAATAGTTGATTATGTCAGTGGCCTATTTGATCTGGCATGTGGAAACAAACGGTAACAGTCAGGTTGCACATGCAATATTCAGTGTGTCCAAATACTAATACATTATATGTTAATAATTGGATTATTTATTGATTTATATTATCTAAAACTTGTATTCAATTAATGGGATGGCTTGAAGTTCAGTTATAAACTTTGATATATGTATGGGATGCTTTAGGTCAAGAAAATCGTGAAAAGTTCCATTAAATTCTAGAAATTAGAACATACAAATGTTTGATAATTGATTGATGAAAGTGCATTTGGAGTACGACTATAGATAAAATTTACTCCATCCTAATCAACCACCGTTCAAACTTGAATGAATCCCAACTACAAGAAAGCATACACAATGTTGAAATTCTACAATTAGACTCATAACACTACTTGGTAGAATTATTTTCTGACCACTCAAGCACATTTTCCAGGATTCGATAGAATTACCCCACATTTTCCTGACCAAGGATAAGTTTTTCTTAATATCTATAGACGTAAAAATCTGAGAGTATCAAATTTTGTATACGAACACATCAAATATATATATTTGCAAGTAATTAATGTGTACGATTAATAGAATGTAATCTTTTGTCATAACTCTATAGACTTCCATCACCTCCTACCACAATACTATCTAGGGCACAAGGAGAACCACACCCCCTTATTGGGTTATTGATAACATCACGAAATCTGATGCTTTGATATTACATGTAAATTCATTTAGGCCGAGTTGTACTTTGTTTAAGTGTCGTCATCCTTTGTTATAATTCGATGGTCATTTGACCTCACATGTAAAAATCCCCAACACAATTGATCAGCAAACTAAAATCAACTATGTTCTTTACTAGCTATTGCCTCTGTCGTTGGTATATCACTACATCAGGTAGGTAAACCAAAACTTCAAGATGTCAGAGAAGTCACAACATTTCTTTGGTAAAGGTATAAAGATCCACAAAGAGCAAGTCATGTTCAACCAAGAATGCATTCCCACATTTACAAACTACAAGACTTCTAATAGGAATAAGGATGATGGTCATGACAACCAACAAGTATGTCCTAGATGTGGGTATCTTCCAGAGAATTGTCAATGCTTTGATGTTTTCTCCATTGCATCTAACAAGTTAAATCAATGAGACACAATGTAGGTTCATGTCTACATTGTCACGCCAATAAGGAGGATGCGAATAGTGGATGTGCATCTGTTATGTGTTTGAAACTTTTTGATGGATGATTTTATGTGAAGGAATATCAAGGAACAAGGAAGAATATCATGCATCTAAGAAGTTTATACTATGTCCTTAATTAGCATTCTTGTCTACTTGTTGGAAATATGACATATATGCAGCCATTTTTCTAAGTCTCTATTTATTAGTTTGAGTCAAGGAGAAAAATTTTGGGATCATGCCTATGTTATTTCTTATGTTATCATCTTTAACGAAGTTCGATGTCTAAAAAAAAAAAAAAATCCCCAACAAAAGTCATGTGCTTCACATGTAATATATAAGAGGATATAGGTCAAGCAAATGGTCGACATGTCCGTTTTAAATTCCAGAAAATAAATCATGTAATTGTTTGATAATTGGAACGTCCAAATTCAGAGAATTTACATCACCCTACGTACAACTTCCCCCATTCCACCCTCACCCCGAAGCCGAGCATACATTACAGCTAAATACTCAAGCTCATTGCCCAGGGACAAAGTTGGTAGCATATGACCATGCATTGTTGTTGACGGGGTCGGCAAGGTGGTCAGCCAGGTTCTCCAGAGGACCTTTGCCTGTGACGATGGCTTGGACGAAGAACCCGAACATGGAGAACATGGCGAGACGGCCATTCTTGATCTCCTTGACCTTTAGCTCTGAAAATGCCTCTGGATCGTCAGCCAGACCCAATGGGTCGAAGCTGCCACCAGGGTAGAGAGGGTCAACGACCTCTCCAAGTGGGCCACCGGCGACACGGTAACCCTCAACGGCTCCCATAAGAATAACCTGTGTGGCCCAAATGGCGAGGATGCTCTGTGCGTGGACGAGGCTGGGGTTACCCAAGTAGTCCAAACCACCCTCGCTGAAGATCTGTGATCCAGCCTTGAACCAGACGGCTTCGCCAAACTTAACACCATTGCGAGCAAGCAGCTCCGGGAAGATGCAACCCAGGGCGCCGAGCATGGCCCACCGAGCGTGAATCACCTCCAGCTCCCGGTTCTTGGCGAATGTCTCAGGGTCAGCAGAGAGGCCGGCGGTGTCCCAGCCATAGTCGCCGGCGAACTCGCCGATTAGGTAAGAGGGGGCCTCACCGGAGAATGGGCCAAGGTACTTGACACGGTCGGGACCGTACCATGGGCTGCCGGATGATACAGGCTTAGACTTGCTGGCTGTCTTGCCGCGCATGGTGATGCGCCCGACACCAAGAATTTCCGAGGCTGCTGGAGCCAGCTTCACGGCTTTGCCTGCCAAGGCGGGGGAGGACAAAGCCATGCTCGATGCTGCGGCCATTGCTGATGTTTAGTTGCTGGCGGGTGGAACTCGACTGCAGAAGGGAGGTGGCGGTGTTTATGCTGCAGTAAGTAACACAGGTTCAAACGAGCCGTATATATACCATGCGTTATGCAGTTGTAGCAAAACGGAGGGGAGACAATGGATAGCTCAAGCCGTGAGCTTATCCCTTGAAATATCTGTCGTTTCCTCCTCACTGGCTGGAAGAAGTTCCACCGGGCCAGGGATGGAGAACACTCGCCAGATGGATTGTCCTTCACCATGAGATGGCCAGTAGGGTTGCGAGAAGATACGGGTGTGTCTGACTACGCAAAACTGGTGGTCGAGGTTGCTATACCCGAGATTCCCGTCTTTAATGAGTACGTACCTAATGTTAATGTTAGATAAATGATGGTTACTGTAGCATCACGTAATTACTGTAGCGGCGTTACCGTAGTGGCGTTACTGTAGCAAATCATTTATTTAGCATGGGTTAAGCCTAATGTAGTGCAACAAGTACATGTGAGAATGTTGTATTATTTTTAATGCAAATGATAAAGAAATTTTATCCCATATTGCTCACTCCTAGAAATTTTGTTGTCTTCATATGTAGGATCACATGGGGCACTAGTGTCCAAAGGAGTGCTAGGAAGGAGAGATGATCACCTCTTTGGTGGGTGGGGTTACCACATCACAACACACGCGCGCGCGTGCCTCGCCAGGCCGTGCTCGGGCTCGGGCTTGTGGCTTGTGGAGAATGTCTTCCGTCTTATTTTTATACTAGGATACAACTAAGTAATTAATTACTCGTGTAATTAATTATTTCTTTCCTATTTGGATTTCTTAATCCTAACTGAAAAGTGTTTCTCTTTGCGGTTTTTATTCCGTAATGTGTACAAGAGCAACCGAGTGTTTGCGTCTTACTGGGAATAGAATTAGGGACGCGCGTGGCTATATATATGCCTCCGGTCATTAGGGTTAAACACACACCGAAACAGTCTTCTGCCGCTGTGTGTTTTGTGAGCCCTAATCCAGAGTGCGAGAGTTGTCGTCACAGAGTCGCTTCGTGGAGTCATTCTCCTGTGCGAAGCGTGACTTCTCCTTCCCTTCACCGACGCAACTGTCAGGCGGTGGTTCCTGCGGTTGCTGTGTGGCACTGATAGCAGTGCAACGAGCGTGAGTGAGACTTGCAAGATCCAGGTTCGTGCCAGATCGCGACTGGGAGAACGATGCCTATCCGCGAGGATTGCCGGGCACTGATTTCTTTAAGTAACACGTTCGTTTCTCAACGAACGATCTGGTTTGCGAATCTAACTCCTATTTTTCTGTTCTCCTGCTTTGTTTGAACTTCGTTTCTTATTTTGGATCTGCCTAAATTGTTAATGACATTGCACCTGTCGCTATTGCATGAACGACAATACCAAATATTTTAACAACAGTCTTAAAGAAATCAGTTTCTGTCGTTAATTAACAATGGCCGGTCAGGGTGGTTCAGGATGTAAAATTGATACAACCAATATGCCAGAAAAATTTACTGGTACCAACTTTGCCCGTTGACAAAGTCTGATGGAAATTTAGCTAAATATTGGGGGTTATGATCAGTACCTAGTTGAAACTGAACCTATATTTGATGAAACAATTCCTGATAATGCAAATATAATTGCTAATTAGAAGAAGGGTGATAAAACGTGTCGCGGTTTGATTCTGTTTGGTTTAAATAACAAACTGTATGATTCTTACTCAAAGCCGCCAATCACTACGTCCAAGGTTTTATGTGAATTGTTAATTAAGAATTTTATCACTGAAAATGAAGGTGTTGAAAAATACTACGTGTCTAAATTTCTTAAGTTTCAGATGGTTGAGGGTAAGTCAGTTTCTGATCAAATACATGATCTACAACTCCTAGTTCATGAACTCTGAGATGCCAAAATGGTGTTGCCTGAGAAGTTTGTTGTTATGTCTATCATAGAAAAATTTCCTAAGTCTTGGGAGTCGTTTGGTATGTCTCTGAAGCATCACAAAAGGACACACACCATGGATGAACTAATGATGGATATTAATATACAAGAAGAACACTTAAAGGAGAAAGGGGTCAAGGTGCCTACTGATGCAAATCTAACTGTTAATCTTACTTCTATGAAAAACACCAAAGATAAGAAATCTAAGAATGCACATAAACCCAAGGTAAAGATCCAAAAGAAACCGAAGAACAAACCTTGTTGGACTTGTGGACAGGTTGGCCACTGGAACAAAGATTGTCCTACTAAGAAGGCAAAGTAAGCTACCGCATCTGCAACTGAGGAGGCTGTGGTCAACATGATGACTACATCCTTGAACCTCAATGATGGGTACGTGTCTATTAAACCTGAAATCCTTTCTATTTTTGAACCACTTTATTAGATAATTGACACTGGGGCTAATGTACATGTGTGTGCTGATAAATATCTGTTTGTGTCTTATCAGGCCTCTCGAGGTCGGTCCGTGACTTTGGGTGATTCCAGCTCTGTAGAAGTCAAAGGCGAAGGACGGGTGGACTTGAAGTTCCCTTCGGGGAAGGTTTTGACTCTTAACAGGGTCAGACATGTTCCAACCATTTGACGCAATATCCTTAGTGGCGTCATATTAGTTAGAGAAGGTTATAGAGTAGACTGTAAATGTAATAAGGCTATTATTACACACCTTCGTAATTCTTTGTTTTTTTGGCAAGGGGTACTTATGTGATGTGGAGAACTTGTTTAAGATTCACGTTGAACCTGTTTCAAATTCCATTTTAAATTTGAATGATTATAGTTTTGTTTGCATGAATCTTGTTTCATCTGATGTATGGCATTCACGTTTGGGACATGTTAATGTTGCCTCAATGAAGCATATGATGAATCTAGATTTGATCCCTAAATCTGAAATTAGCAACAATAAATGTGAAATATGTGTACAAGCTAAATTGCCTAGGAAGCCTTTTCATTCTGTGAATAGGAATTCAGAAATTTTGGATTTAGTACATACATATATCTGTGAATTTAATGGTGTTTCTACGAGAGATCAAAAGCGTTATTTTATAACTTTTATTGACGATGCGAGTAGATACTGTTATGTCTTTTTACTTAGAAGTAAAGATGAGGCATTGGATAAATTTCAAATTTATAAGAAAGAAGCTGAAACTCAAACCGATAAAGTACTTAAGCGATTAAGGTCTGATAGGAGAGGAGAGTATACCTCGAACTTGTTTTTGAAATTTTGCCAATTACATGGTATAGTTCATGAGGTCACTGCTCCTTATTCACCACAATCAAATGGGATAACTGAACGTAAAAACTGAACCTTAATAGATATGATAAATACATTACTCCAAACATCTGGATTACCCAACTTTATGTGGGGGGAAGCTTTGAATACGGCTTGCCATATTTTGAATAGAGTTCCCCATAAACATTCAGAGAGTAGTCCGCTTGAGTTATGGAGAGGAAGGAAACCGAGTCTTAAATATCTTCGAGTGTGGGGGTGCCTTGCAAAGGTAGTTGTCCCTGAACACAAAAGAAAGAAATTGGGACCGAAAACAGTTGATGCCATATTTTTGGATTATGTAGAGACAAGCTATGCTTATAGATTCCTGATTGTAAAATCAGATATCTCTGGCATTGACGTCAATATAATTATAGAATTACGTGATGCAACATTCTTTGAGGATGTGTTTCCTATGAAAACTGGTGTTCCCAATGAAGTTTCTCAAGAAGATTCATCTACCACAGGTTCCATTCCCGAGCACGTGGAAAGGATGACAAATGTGAGGGGGGGGCGACTCAGAACATGCTATTTCTGAATCTAATGATTCTGAAGAAATAGTTGAACCAAGGAGAAGTAAACGGCCTAGGACATCCAAAGACTTTGGAAGTGAGTTTCTTACTTACAATGTTGAGGTTGATCATGTTACTTTCAAACAAGCTATGGAATCTCCAGAAGCTAAGTTTTGGAAAGAAGCCGTTAATGATGAAATCCGATCAATTCTCTCGAATGGAACTTGGGAATTGGTGGATTTGCCTCCTGGTTGTTCTGCAGTTGGTTGCAAATGGATTTTTAATAAGAAACTTAATGCAGACGGGACAATCAATAAGTATAAGGCTAGGTTAGTTGCTAAGGGTTACACACAAAGGGAAGGAATATATTATTTTGATACCTATTCACCTGTTTTCCGTATGACCACAATCCGAGTGATTATATCATTGGCTTCTATTTATAATCTCTGTATCCATCAGATGGATGTGAAGACCGCATTCTTACACGGTGATCTTCAAGAAGAGATATATATGGAACAACCTGAGGGATTTGTGGGTCGTGGGAATGAGTCCAAAGTGTGTAAACTTGTTAAGTCATTATAAGGCTTAAAACAAGCCCCTAAGCAATGGCATGAGAAGTTTGATTCTGTGATATCATCATTTGGCTTTATTTCTAATGAATTTGATAAGTGTCTCTACTGCAAGATTGTCAATAATGGATTCATTTTGTTACACTTATACGTCGATGATATCCTGCTTTTTGGTTCCGATATGAAAGTAGTAAATGAGACAAAGTCGTTCTTGTCTAGCAAGTTTGAGATGAAGGATATGGGTGTCGCTGATGTGATTTTAGGGCTTAAAATCATAAGGTCTACTGATGGTATAACTCTCTCTCAGTCTCACTATGTTGAGAAGATACTGGAGAGGCTTGAGTACACATCACGTAAACCTGTTAAGACTCCATATGATTCATCCAAACCCTTGTTCAAGAATGAGACTGGGGTTCCAGTGTCTCAATTACGATACTCTTAGATTATCAGAAGTTTGATGTATCTTATGAACTGTACATGTCCAGACATTGCGTTTGCCGTGAACAAGTTAAGTAGATACACCAGTTATCCCGACAAGACCCATTGGGAAGATCTTGACAGAGTTCTGAGGTATATCAAGGGAACACATTCCCTTGGGCTGCATTATGGTAAACATCCTTCCGTAGTCGAAGGATATAGTGATGCAAGCTGGATTGCCGTGAATTCGGGGAGTAATGGTGTCTCAGGATATGTATTCCTATTGGGAGGAGGAGCTATTTCCTAGAGGTCTAAGAAAGATACCATATTGTCTTAGTCCACTTTTTAAGAAGAGTTGTGTGCTTTAGATGAAACTGGAATGGAAGCTGAATGGCTACATGGACTTATGTCTAGTTTACCTATGGTAATGAAGCCGCTTCCTGCAATTTCAGTTTACTGTGACAACACTACAACTATTGCTAAGATAAAGAGTTCCAAGTACAATAAAAAACATCGTAGACACATCCAAGTCAGATTGAAATCTGTAAGGGAGTTAGTGTCTAATGGGGTCGTGGCTGTGGACTACGTCGGTACCAAAGATAATACAGCTGATCCTTTCACTAAAGGTCTTACCTTGGCTTTAATGGAAAAATCTAGGTTGGGGATGGGACTGAAACCCCTATAGATTTGCAGGCAGTAGCAACCAAACCCAAAAGAGTGGAGATCCCACAAATTGGGTTCAATGTGGTAATAATAAGTTGTTGGGTAAATCGGATGACAATATGTATTCTTGTTTGATGCTTCTAGCATCTATGTGTCTATCTCCTGGAAACCTGTTAGTGTCATGACTACAAGTTAGAAAGAGAGTAGTCTCTTAATGGTGTCAAGTCTTAGGACAAGATGTTAGCAGTACATCCTTGGAGACTCCAACTAAGTGATTCATGTTGTGTAGGCCACAACAGGAGAATTGGGTTGTTCTCTGTTATCAATCATGATATAAAATTTTGTATGCATGGCCTTAATGCATTGTTTTTATTTACTACCATGTCTTTATTGTGTTGTTACCAACCTATACTCTTGTACCCAAGGTTCAGGTTCAAGACTTTTGTTCACCTAGTTCCTACGGGGGTCACAGTTGGATAACTCAGGTAGATTCAAACCGAAAGGTATATGCTAAAAGCACAGTATGGAGGACTGAATGGTAGAGCACACTACACATTGGACTTTGTGGGGGATTGTTATATAAATGATGGTTACTGTAGCGTCACGTAATTACTGTAGCACGTAATTACTGTAACGTCGTTACTGTAGCAAATCAATTATTTAGCATGGGTTAAGCCCAATGTAGTGCAGCAAGTACATGTGAGAATGTTGTGTTGTTTCTAGCGCAAATGACAAAGAAGTTTTATCCCATATTGCTCACTCCTAGAACTTTTGTGGTACTCATATGTAGGATCACATGGGGTACTAGTGTCCAAAGGAGTCCTAGGAGGGAGGTATGCTCACCTCCTTGGTGGGTGGGGTTACCACATCACAACGCACGTATGCACGCGCGTGCCACGCCATGCCTCGCCTCGCCTGGCCTGGCCTGGCCAGGCTCGGGCTCGGGCTTGTGGCTTGTGGATTGTGGATTGTGGAGAATGTCTTCCGTCTTCTTTTTGCACTAGGATACAACTAAGTAATTAATTACTCATGTAATTAATTATTTCTTTCCTATTTGGATTTCTTAATCCTAACTGGAAAGTGTTTCTCTTTGCAATTTTTATTCCGTAAAGTGTACAAGAGCAACCGAGTGTTTGCGTCTTACTGGGAATAGGATTAGGGACATGCGTGGCTATATATATGCCTCCGGTCATTAGGGTAAAACACACCCCGAAACAGTCTTCTGCCGTCGTGGAGTCGTTCTCCTGTGCGAAGCGTGACTTCTCCTTCCCTTCACCGACGCAACTGTCAGTCGGTGGTTCTTGCGGTTGCTGTGCTGCACTGGTAGCAGTGCAACGAGCGTGAGCGAGACGTGCAAGATCCATGTTCGTTCCGGATCACGACTGGGAGAACGGTGTCTATCCGCGAGGATTGCCGGGCACTGATTTCTTTAAGTAACACGTTCGTTTCTCAACGAACGATCTGGTTTGCGAATCTAACTCCTGTTTCTCTATTCTCCTACTTTGTTTGAACTTCGTTTCTTATTTTGGATCTGCCTGAATTGTTAATTACATTGCACCTGTCGCTGTTGCATGAACGACAATAACAAATATTTTAACAACACCTAACAAACAGGACTATCATCAATACATCTTTAGAAAACAATATTTCCTTGGTTAATGGCTTTGGACATCAGCCTTATGACATTCATTGAGGAATATTTATTTATCCAAGGAATGACATCAAACAAGACTTTGTCTAAGTGCATAACCAAAACTAATCTAGTTTAGTAATAACTAATGTAATGAACTAGGTTATATACATTTCTTATACATGTCATGTTTATAAAGTCTAGATTTCAAAGTCATGTAAAGACATTGAGATTTAGGTAGAGAGCTAACTTTATAAAAAACAAAATAAAGGTAAGAGTATTTAAATTTATGATTTAAAAATATCTAGCATGGATAGTTATGATTCACGAACACAAAACCATACTTCTAGCCCAAAATCTCAAACTTATAATATTTTGTTTGAAGATTGAAAAATGCCATTCAAACCTTTTCCCCAAATCTCAAACTCATCAACACGCAACTGATCTATTTATTATTTAAACAATAATTCAAATAAAAACCAACCCATATTAACAAAATTCTTCTTGCACACAATTTCATCTAGTTTGTTTAATGGGTTTGAACATCAGCCTGATGACATTTGTTGAGGAATATATATTTAGCCAAGGAATGACAATCAAGCAAGACTTTATCTAAGCTCATAACCAAGACTAATCTAGTTCAGTAATAAGTAATGTAATGAACTAGGTTATATACATTTCTTATACATGTCATGTTTATAAAATCTAGATTTCAAAGTCATGTAAATACATTGCGATTTAGGTAGAGATCTAACTTTATATCAAAAATAAAATAGATGTCAGAGTATTTAAAGGTATGCTTTAAAAATATCGAGTATGGTTAGTTATGATTTAAGAACACAAAGCCATACTCCTAGCCCTGACATCGATGCCCAAGGATTGATATATCACCTCCATTTTTCATGATGCAATATTTTTTTCATGATGCAATATTTTTTTTCTTCAAAAATCTAATCCATTGATCTTCTTAATAATCTTGTGAGTAAGTCATATAAAAAATTTGAGCACATTTGGACATTTATAGGTCATGTTATAAAGATCGCAAAAATTATGCATTCCAAATTAGTTTCATGCGTCAATTTTGTTGCCATCGGATGAGTGACTTACACTCATCCAAATGGGCTCAAAATTTGTATGTAGCCTAATTATAGTTTGACAATGAAGATCAATGGTTTACATCTTATAAAAAAATAGTCTTGATATGCAAACACAGTTGAGTGTATATGTGTGATATGTACACTCGTGTGTATTCTAGCCTAACTCTCTCTCTCTCTCTATATATATACATATATATATATATATACATATATATACACATATACATATATATATACACATATACATATATGTATATATATATATATATACATATATATATATATATATACATATATATACATATATATACACATATAAATATATACATATATATATACACATAGATACATATATATACATATACACATATACATACACATTCACACAGACACACACAAATATATATATATATATACATCTATATACCTATATATACATACATACATATATATATATACATATATATATATATATATATATATATATATATATATATATATATATATATATATATATATAGTCAAGCTAGTGTACACTCGAGTGTTCCAGAGGCACCGTACACCTCAGTAATTTTTGAAGATGTAGTAACTTAAAAAAAAATCTAAATGGTTGATCTCCTTATTTATCTTAAGAACGTACTATATAATAAATTTTAGCTCATTTGGACACTTATAGGTCGTGCATCTAAAGGAGGCAAAAATCATGCATTTAAAATTAGTTTTGTGCATCGATTTTGTTGTCCTTGTTTGAGTGGCTTACACTCATTCAAATGAGTTCAAATTTTTTATGTGGTCTATTATTTTTGTAACCATGAATATCAATGGATTAGATTTTGGAAAAATATGGTCTAGATAGACAAACACCATTGGGGTGTACGTCGTGATCTGTACACTCGAGTGTATTCTAGTCTGACTCTCTCTATCTCTCTCTCTCTCTCTCTATATATATATATATATATATATATATATATATATATATAGAGAGAGAGAGAGAGAGAGAGAACAAATTGTGTGCTAGTAGGAAATGCATACTATTTGAAAGACCATTTGGAAGAATGGTTATAATACATACAAGAATGTAACTTTTCTGACATGATAAACAAATAATGTCTACTTACACAAACACTATCTTGCATTACTTCATGGCCTTTTACCGCAAGAAACATACAAAAGATAAATGAACATATAGCTGGTTCTCAAAATTTATAATAATCCTTCTAAAGGATAGACACAACTACATTGGAAAAAATATCAAGAAAACAAATAAAAGTTAACATAATATATATAGACTTGACCATTAGTGTTTGAGTTATAACAATGACCTTGGGTTATGTTGTTAAATCTAGGAAATCCATGTCATTTATAATTGTAGTTTTGGCTTTGAATATATTTACTTATACTTAGTTTGTTTCATATACATGATATTGGTATCTATCACCCAACTAAGATATGCATGCATATATATGACTTTAATATTAATATGTTAGTATTCATAAACTTTTTTTGGCATCACTTATTTAAAAGTAGGATTTTTTTTGGTTATGCACTTCCCTATCCATCATTTCAATTATAATTTAAGGATTTCAATGAATGTACTTGCCTTTATTTTTAAAAATTGGTGCTAGAAAGTACAAAAAGACAAAATAATATTTTCTTATTTTTCTGAGGCAAATTCAAAAAATATTTTTTCATCAACTCTCACAAAAACCTAAGAGGACTTTTGAAAACAAAATATTAAATTGGACAAAAATTGTGTGTAAGTTTGACTTTTGTCTACGTGGGTGTGTTCTTTGTTTAAATTCTTGTCCTTGTTATCCACATTCAAGTAGGCCAATCTATGTTGACAAGTTTGAGAATTTGGTAAAGTGTTAGGTGACAATTTTCTAAAATCTACTATTTTTGTAACGTCCGCGAATTTCCTCCGTCTCGAGAGGACTAATCCGAAAATGTTAGGAAATTGTATCAAGGTGCATTGTGAAAGCAATATGCGCATACATGAACACACAACCATAACATACACCATAACATTTCTCAACAATTAACATGTATATTAATACAAGATGACTTATTACAACATGAATTACATTTACATATTAAAAGAAGATTTACAAGTCTATGAACATGTATGCTAATCATGATCTACACAATAGGTACAACCTGGACAACTGCTCACTTCCCGTCCTTTTTCTCCCATGCTATCTCTGAACCTAAAACATATGTGAAACAACGAATCTACACAATGTGTTGTGTACATGGGTAGAAAGATATATATATTTATGGTTTTCATAATTTGAAAAGACTTGCAGAAAGAAAGGAAGAAAATCATAGAAAACATTTCTTCATAAAGCGAAATATGCCAATTTTAACTCATTTTTCTAGATGAATTGCATTACTAAGGTGGACTAATACCAAAACATATATATTGGGCCCATCCCCATGTACCAAGTACTCTAGGGAAACTCCCCGTACATCGTGTGCTCTAGGGAGGTGTACTAGTCAACATTAATCCATTCCCTCATAAGGGAGATAATGAACACCTTAAATAACTACAAAGCACCTACTCATCATTTATGTTTGCAAGTGATAAAACATCTAGTACTATATAGTGCTACTACATCCAATATTTGCAAATAGAAGAGAGCATACATACATATCATGATTGCAACTAAGAAAACCATAGTCATATACTTAAATAAAACCCACGTACTTGAGTTCAGAGATTCTTATTTATATTCTGGATCATCTAAATATCTTTTCATCACCTGATTAATAATAATTAATCATCATTAATACATGGTTCATATATTCTTGATATTTTAGGTCCAAATTAGGGTTTTAGTGAAACCTAGGTCAATTTGATGTTAGGATAGTGTCTAGCATTTTTAGTCTGATTTATATGTCATTATTATAGTTTGGTACATATATCATATTTTTTTGAGGCTTAATCTATTTTCTAAAATTATTATGAGATGAAAAGCATCTTATAAGCCATTAATGGAGAAAGACCTAATATTTTGGCAATATAGTTCTGATCAGGTTCAACATATTGTCTCTACATGATATTAGGGTCTGGAATAAAGTTTCTTAGAATTTATGTCAATAAATATCATTTATTACATTTAATATATCCTAACAAAGGCATCATATTGTAAACTAAAAACTAGTAATAATACTACTTCAAAGGTCTGATAGAAGGGTTTCATCATAAATAGGGTATTTTTCCAAATTCAGGGGTATTTTTGGTGGATTTATTGGCCAAGGGAGTTATTTATTAAGAATTTTCTAAGAATACTGATATTTCTGAGATACAGAATTGTTTTACCCTGAGCTGCGGGTCCCACTGCCTGGGTGGCAGTCCTTGGCCGGTCAGTGCTGGGTGGCCCACATCCTTTGGCCACATTGTACGCCTGTAGAGTCAGACCGCCCGGTCTGCTATTGAACTGAGGATGAAAACCCAGTCCTGATCTCCTCCCTTTCTCTGTCTCCACACAATGCACAAGAGAAAGGACGCCGCTGGGATCTCTCTTCTGGATAGCAGTCCATCGCCCTCCCTACCAAAACACATACTGGTACTAGCTTCATAAGGTTCTCCACTCAATTCCGTGAAGCTTTGATCCCAAGGTGTGCCTCGGCGGCTCTGAAACTCAGAGTCGAGACAGCTCTGCCACATCTGCCACTGTGGTGGGTGAAGGAAGCGGTGGGCGGCCCCCAAGAAGTGCCAAAGAAGGATACTGCAATCGCATCATCCACTGTGAGTGTTCCTACTCTGGGATCATCCTCGTGAGGATCCAGGAAAGGGCTGGTGGGAGAGGAAGGAGACCTGCGTCTGCGGTGGCAATTTGCCTTTGTTGTGGAGGTCGATCACCACAAGGCCGCTTGATTCTTTCCTGCCACTGCCAGAGGAACCATGAAGGGGGAAGGGTTTCCTCATGTTGAAGCTTGTGGTTGTAGAATGTAGGATCCTTGATGGAACTATGTAAAGCTGGAGAGCCCCTTAGATTGAGGCATGGAGCCCTGGAATGGCCCTTCCAACCCACCATCTCTTGTTCACAGAGGAGAGTTCACCGGCTAGGAAACACCTCCATAGCTGCAACAAGCCTTCTTCTAGATTTTACAGGTTCACACAGGTGGATTTTCTCTACTCCCTAGTGCTCCTCACCCTCTGTAGAACCTCCTCTGGTCGTGCTTATCACTTCTAGGTGCGGTGGAGAGAATTGAGGGTGTGAGGGCTTGTTCTCCCTAGATATTTTCAGTGAAACACCTAATCCTTGGGGTCGGTGGACTGCTCTTGGCATCACAGAGATGGTAGTTGAGCTATTACAGGCTCAGTCTTTTTGAGAGTGGTGGATTGAGCAATAGCTGTGGGGAAAGCTCAGTTATCCGTAAGGAGCGGAGCTTGAAGACGAAGTCAAGGGTATCTATTTGTATCTAGCGGATACATAGAGTCCACATTTATAGGCCGATGGTCACCTCCAATTGAAATCATGCCCCTTTTGTTAAGTGGGCTGGTTGCGTGACATTGGAGAAAGTCAAATTTGGTTTTAAAATCAGTTAAAACCTTAGTTATTTTATCAGAGTTCAAACATAAATACTTTCCAAACAGCTAGCCCGAAAGTCATGAAATTTTAACCATGATTTCCTCATCACATAAAGCCTCATATTACCAAGTTTGAACTCAAAATTACAACAGCTGGTCATATAACTAAATTCCTCAGATAACCTCATAAATAATTGTACTGACCTCAAATACAAGTCAATTAATAATCAACTCTTGACCAAACAAGTTTAACTTATATTGGTTGACCACATCACACCTCAAAGTCCTTTGTTAAATAACTTTACTTAGGTATGCCTCCAGACACTATATTGGATATCAAACTCCTAAATTTAGGGTCATCACATTCACCCCACCTTAAAAAGGAATTTCATCCTCAAAATTCTACTAACATCATACTTAATTTGATATATATATATATATATATATATATATAGGTTTCACTTCATAGAGGACACCATTTCTAGCTTCCAAGGTTCTCATACTTCTAGATGTACCCTAAGCTCTCGTCTTAGGGTTTAGAATATCTAGGGTGTACCCACCCCACCATAAATAGGTTGAAGCATCATTTTTCTAAAGGAATTTAAAACCATCACTTAACATCTCGATCATAACATAATATTCTAGTATTTTTGGGTTTACATCCCTCATTCCCCTAAGAATTAGGGTTTGTTCATATTTTTGAATTCAAAGAGGTATTATTACTAAATGTTTCATATTTCACCTCACTAAAACATGCAAGGTGATATCAAGTGTGCACCTCATTTTTTTCCCAAAATCATCCTTAGTCTGGGTTTATGATCAACATCTTACTTAGATTTGATCATTGTATAAGGGCTTACTTTACATGCTTGAAAATAAAGTTTCACCCTAATGCGTGAGAGTTTTCATCAAACTAAGATCATAAATTTAGAAGCATTGAGGTTAGGTACTATACTTTGTGATCATATAATCTACGATACAAGGAAATCTTTATTTCAAGCGTTCATGATTTCAGACTTATATGTTTCATGAATGATATGAAGGGAAAGAGAATATATTAAATCAAGCTTATCATGATTTCAAACTTGTATATCCGATTTATGATATAGAGAGGGAATATAGAATAGGTCAAGCTTATATGAGTAGCTCTTCATACATAATCATCAAAATAGCTCAAGTGAGGTTTCTAGCATCATATATAAAGAAATAGAATAAGAAGGTACAACATGTGTGAGTATCTTATGCACAAGACATTTTACTCTCTGAATTAGATTTTCTTATGTCACATCACTTGCAGCTAACGATGAGCTTCACAAGCATATGTCACTCGAGCTAGTACATAACTCAATCAAAAGGTTGAATTTCAATTTATGATTTTTCTACCCATAACATTATTTGTACCCAACTCTCACACATAGGATTGAATCATGCCAAAAGGACTCAACTCATCTACTCAGGAGTAGCCCATCTTAGGACACATCGTTTTACATGTATCACATATTTTTCATATATTAGGGGTAGGTCCTATGACCCTCTCCCTGTGGGTATTACTCTCTCTAGAGTTTACTATGTATCTTGTCCTAACACGGGGGTCCTCCTTTGTAAAAGAGCTTGAGGCTTATGCACATTCAACTTTATCTTAACTCAGATTGCCTTAGTAAGAAGGGAGTATGCTTTTTTTTCGTCATCAAGAGTTAGCTTAGATTATCTAAAATTGGATTTATCTCATATGCAACTTAAATACTTATAAGGAAACTTACAACATCGAAGATCAAACTTAGGTAAGATTACACCTTCTTATTTCATACATAAATCAGTCATCTACTCTAATTGTCACATATACAATAAGGCTCTAGGCATCTAATATAAATCTACACTCTTTTCTAGACTGATGTCACATCCTTTCACTTAGGTTGTATGAAAACTTACTACTCTCCTGTGTGAGGGGCACATTTTCATATTTACATATATCTAATAAAATATTATATAATTTTTCTCCGAGAAGGCAGACGTCAGAGAAAACTGTCGAGGCTCGAGCCGATTGGAAAACAAAACCAAATCAGCAAAATCGAGTGTCCCACACACAGTAGATAGTCAAGTTCCATGTCACCTAGTGAAAAGGTGAGAACACGGGGTAGACTAGTGTAGCTACCCAATACATATGAGCTCTATATGGAAAGGGTTCCAGACACTTATCTAAACCTAGTTCTCAAACATCTAGGTTCTAACCAAGATCCTAGGTCAAACCTTATTCCTATAGAACAACTTACTAAGTTTCTAGGGTTTTAAGTGAAAGGTGAAATTAGGTTTTATATTTCATGGTGAGCAATTGTTAGGTGTAGCTACTGTTCATGCTCTGATACCAACTATAATGTCCTCGGATTTCCTTCGTCTCGAGACTTAGAAGTCCTGAGAGGACTAATCTGAAGTTGTTAGTGTAACAACGTCGATCAGACAAATGTTATTAACTAAGCGGAAGCAATCACTAACATCGGATTACTGAAAATCGCTAAAAATTAAAACTTTTTGCAAAGAGATCCACACATAGGAAATCTTTTTCTTCAAGAACCAAAGTATAACATTTACATTCTGTTTCAAAGTACATGTCTTACACTATCTCTTCTCGAGATTACAACATCAGTCTCAAAACATAATATATGCACAACATATAACTTTGAGGCATCAAGCCAAAAATCTCAGATCGATTCGTTAAAACACTAACTATAAACTCCGAAGACCTGAGAGTACAGAGACGACACATAGGACTTCTATATACATGACACGACATACAGTACACTCAACCTGAGCTGTCACTGCTGTCCCTACTGTTGCTGATGTTCTTCCTCTGCAAGATATTCTCACTTTCCTCCTTGCTTGTCCACCTAAAAACATTAGATCCCACGGGGGTGAGACAATTGTAAATTGTCCCAGCGGGAGATATAACTCTCCGCCAAAACATTATTATTGCAGTTTAAAGATATGGAACTGAGCATAGGATAAGAAGTTTAAAGCATTCTCAACTTTGAAAGCATTGCAACTATTTATGATAGAGAAATATGTCACTTATCCTTTAATGAATATGAAGAACATGTATAACATTTATTCAAAATACAGAATCATTACCACTACATTAACTCTCTTCAGGCTTAGATCATATATCTAAAGCCTGGCATTATCATTGTGGAGTCATGACCCGTAGCCATAATATTTTCATAAAGTGTTGGGATCTTAATCCCTCAATTTACCACTGGGAATTCTCATTCTTTCACAATTTCAATACCCTAACCATGTGGATCTGGGTATTTAAACCCTTAGCTCATCACCTGAGCATTGTTACCACTTTTCTTGTGACACTCATAAACTTGATATGTCAACCATGAGACATTCTTGTCTCAACTTGTTGGCCTTAGCCAATCTGCTAAGCAAATACTGCCAAACATGTGATTATACATCATCATGCCTTACTTAGGTATTGGACTGCGCCAATCATGTGTAACCATTCCAGGCATTGAACTATGTCAATTCTCGTGTATCCATTCCAGGTATTGATCTATGTCAATCCTGTGCAACTATTCCAGGCATTGGGATTTAGCCAATCCTGTGCATTCCAGGTATTGAACTATGTCAATTCCCGTGTATCCGTTCCAGGTATTGATCTATGTCAATCATGTGCAACTATTCCAGGCATTGGGATTTAGCCAATCCTGTGCATTCCAGGTATTGAACTTTGTCAATACTGTGATATTATTCCAGGTATTGGGTTATGACCAATCCTGTGCATTCCAGGTATTGGGAGTTAGCCAATCCTGTGTTATTATTCCAGGTATTGGGAGTTAGCCAATCCTATGCATTCCAGGTATTGAACTATGTCAATCCTGTGATATTATTCCAGGTGTTGGGTTATGACCAATCCTGTGCATTCCAGGTATTGGGAGTTAACCAATCCTGTGTTATTATTCCAGGTATTTGGAGTTAGCCAATCTTGTGCATTCCAAGTATTGAACTATGTCAATCCTGTGATATTATTCCAGGTATTGGGTTATGACCAATCCTGTTTACACCGCCAGGCATTGGTCCATAACCAACCCTGATTTCACAAATCATGGAATATACATTCCTTTAACCCATCATTAATCATCTTGGTGGCTCTTACTATGCTACAATTGTTCTTATGGCTCATAATGTCCATAAAGCATCTTGTTACCTCTCATTAAGCAACATCTGATCATATGGCTCACAGTGCCATTCAACATATTGTCACCTATCACTAGGCAACAAAATCATTTCATCTCATATACTATAATAGTAACACCTCTTTACCCTCAATAGGGTTAGGACTTACTGTTTACATCACATTAGGGTTTCTCACGTCCCATTACCCAATTTAGGGTTAGGGTTTTTCCCCATCTCATATTAGGATTTCATAATTATCAAAGTATATCAACTTTGACATGCTAACTGTGAAGTCTTTCATATCTTGATGTATTACTTTCCTCATTACTTCCAACTTTCTTAAGTTATCAGCTTATCTTGGATTAAGGTATTTCCCATCTTAATCCTTCCATCCACTAACCTATCACTCTTCCATGAAGTGCATAGGTTACACATAAGAATGGTCCAACTATCTTTAATGTTATGGACTCATCCTTAAGTTAGGAACTAACAAAATAGCCATGTTAGGTCACTTGCAATTCAGTTCCAAGTCAATCATAGAATACCACGGCTGTGCAGCCAGGAACGTCCGTGTGAGGGGAATCCACCACGGCCGTGCTACCTTGCACGGTCGTGCAAAGTAAAGCTACCACGGCCGTGCTACCTTGCACGGTCGTGCTGAGTAAAGTCGCCACGGCCGTGCTGCCTGGCACGGTTGTGCTACATAGGATCACCACATGAATCATATATATATATATATGAATTCTATTCTTTGATCCTTTCAACTTGATTAGGTCACATCAACCCTTCAATCAAATGCATACAACTATGATTAACATAGTGTACCAAGTCATTGGTCCAATAAGCAATTAGGGATTCATCCCTTAATTGGCACTTAATCACTTGGGTACTATTAGGGTTTCAACTTTTGTACCTTCATTGATTATCATTGCTAATCATCATTGGATTAATAGAACATTCATCATCTTAATTCTCAAAGATTCAATCACATTGGACCTCCATTACATAAGGTATCCAATTGAATTAGGGTTTCCAATGTTGATACCTTCAATCATTGAATTCATGGAACCAATCATCAATTGGACCTATACTCATACTTCAATTGAGTTTAATGGGTCAACCTTCAACTGATTTGACCCTCAATTGGTCATCAATTAGGGTTTAATTCAATTGAATTAAGGTTTGGAATCGATGATTCAACAATATTATTCAATGTGAGATTTATTACTTTTGAAATCATTGAACCATCATCCAAATTGGACATGACCTGACCCCAAACGGTCTTGAGATCGTTTGGATGACCTCCAAACGGTCTTGAGACCGTTTTCCCATCATATCACTCAAATCCAAGCCATCCAATTAAGGTTTGGATCATTGGATTGATCACCAAATCAGCATTGCATTGTATATCAACTTGGTACCTTTAGACCTTTAAACACCTAACCATACTCAACCCTAGACCTCCAAACGGTCTTGGGTGACCACCAAACGGTCTTGAGACCGTTTGGATGAGCTCCAAACGGTCTTGAGACCGTTTGGCCCATCCATCCTTTGGATTCTAGTGAAAAATCATCAAGGATTGGTCTATCGAGTTGATCAACAATTCAGCACTTAATTGCAATATGATTGGTACTTTTGGACCTTCAATTGATCAACTATACTTGCCCCAGACCTCCAAACGGTCTTGGGGTGACCCCCAAACGGTCTTGAGACCGTTTGGGTGATCCCCAAACGGTCTTGAGACCGTTTGGGCTAATCAACCCAAAATCTCAAATTAACTCATTGGAATTTCAGCACTAATTCCAATTAGGGTTTGCCTAATTGAATTGCTTTCAACTCACGATTCCTTGGGAGTTAATCCCTCAAATTTGGTGAGTCATTAGACCACATCATTAGTAACAGTAATCCCAAACGGTCAATGCTTGGTCAATGCACTCAAACGTTCTTGAGACCGTTTGCCCAAAAAGTTCAATTAAAACAGATTGATAATCAGCACTTAATCCAATTAGGTTTCCCTAATTGATTAGCCTTCAACTCACGATTCCTTGGGAGTTAATCCCTTAAATTTGGAGGGTCATTAACCAACATAATTATGAACAGGAATACCAAACGGTAAACGCTTGGTCAACTCACTCAAATGGTTTTGAAACCGTTTTCCCAAACAGGTCAAGTTAATCAGATTGAAAATCAGCATTTAAATCAATTCTATTTGCCTAATTGATTGGCCTTCAACCTACGATTCCTTTGGAGTTAACCCCTAAAATTTGGTGGGTCATTAGCCTACATAATGTGGAACAAAATTCCCAAACGGTCAATGCTTGGTCAACCATCTCAAATGGTTTTGAAACCGTTTTCTCCAAAACGGTTGCAAACCGTTTGCCCTTAAATGATTTGCTGAAACCGCATAGCCAATCAAATTAAAACGATTTGGAGTAGCTATCAAAACCGTTTGGCTTGGTACTTTTCTTTGGATAAGCATCTAGGATGATGTCATCATCCCCTTCCTTCGAACAACCAAGAACAGCAACCGTTCTTGATGGAAATTACAGCAAGAAACAAGAGTGCATCAAATTGAAGAAATCAATCAACAAAGTATAGAGAATTGATGCAATAGCAATGTTTAAGGGTTTAAGTTATAAAACCCGCCTCCAATTGAGCTCCAAAGCTCCAAGATCACGCCATTAATGGTGGATGAAGCTCTTGCAACTCCCCCTAGGCTCGTCCTCAAGCTTTTGATTGTAAAAGTTGGCTAGGGTTGAAGAGGAGATCAAAATAAGAAGGAATCCATAATTTATTTTCGATTTCCACCATGGAATCAAGGAGAAATGGATCAAGAACCTTACCTACAGGTTAGGAGTCGTCCTCCTGCTCCTCCTTAGCTCCTTGGTCGGTTTTTCAAGCAAGGGGAAGAAAGAAATCCGAAAAGGCCTTGGTTTGGGCTTGGAAATGGCACTTTTATAAGGAAATTGATGAGAGAGAAAATGCCTTATTAAAATGCATTTAATCCCAAAAATGGTACCACCTATTCCTCCTTGGTTTGCTTGTATGCAAAGGCAACTCAAAGCCACCGAACTCCCTTCCATTATCCATGGATTAAGGGAAAAGAAAATAAGCACCTTAATCCATTATAATACTAATATATCTTTTTGAGTGGGAATTCTTTTCCTCATAATAAGGTGAGTGGAATTTCACCTACTTAAGATATTTTCGTTCCTTATCTTGGAAAAGGAACGTCCATCCTTATTCAAAATCAACCAATAACATTTTGGTTGAAGGCCCTTTAATTAATACATTCACTTTTGCCCTAAATTGAATTAGGGTTTCACTTAAGATTAAATCTTGATTATTTTAATATCAAGATTCTCGCTCCTCCAACTTAATTCAAATGAGAGGCCCCTCTAATTTTCTTTGCTCTACATTATGCCAAGAAAAATTAAGTACCTTGTGGAAGTGGTAATTTACATATTGAACCCTAGGTTTTGGGTAAATTGCACATTATACCAAAACTAGGTTTTAATGCACAAGGATTGCTTTACAAGCTCTTTCTTGGTATTTAGGCTTCCATAAGCCATACCTCAACATCATTTTCACTCTCATGATGCTTCAACACATGAGGAACATATTATCATGCACAATTTGCACTTAAACCCCTCAAATTGGGTAATTTGCACATTAGTCCAAAATAAACAAACATTGCTTCAACATTGTCCAAACAGGACCAAAATTGAAACATAAGCTCCTCATGAGCCCTAATTACTTTTCACAAGATAGTATTAAGCATATAATCATCTTTATTAATCAAAACACCTAGGGTTAGAGTATAACCCAGGTTAGGGATGTTACAAATTATAAACCCCTAACAAGGATTTCGTCCCCGAAATCCAGATAAAGGAAGACAGATGTATATCATTCATCATACTATCTAATCTTCACATAACATCTCCTTGTTATGGAGACCAAAAATCTTTGTTCAACAGAATGTGTTTCCTTTCAGGATTCTTATAGAATCAACACACAAGACACATGCTCCACTGTCCCCTTATCATAGACTGTGGAGTCAACTTTGTGTCACATAACACTTTTCTTTTTCATAGAGACATCTTACATTCCTTATTAATATCATGTTTATGCAAAGCATAAACCCCTAACATTTGATGTTCATATCATTTTATATAATCAGACTGATTTCATAGTTGACCACTCTAGGTAGCCATCCTAAACCATCTGATAACTCTCAGATACCAGAATATCTTACCTTGGTATCAGTCACATGTGTTGGGAACACATCACATTCTCATATTCCTTTCATTATGAGGCATTACTTGTTACATATGTCTTTTTCTTGGAACCAAAGTCCAAGATAACTGATACTTTTCTAAGTATCCCTCACATGAACATATTTATCTTATGCACATCAAGTATCCTAAGACCCACTTGATTGCCATGCCCCCGAAAGGAAAGAAAACAAGGATTCATATTCCTCTTATTATTTCATGTATTTTTAGCTATTAATGAACCATTTACTCTTTATCTCATCTTAGGTTCCTGGCCTTTAGCATTGGAATTTGTAAGGATGATTACATGTCATTATCCCTTTCTTTATTATTATCTAGCATGTTTATGATCATCTCATGATCTCATCACATTTCCCATGCCCTCATTATGGAAAAGATCTTTATTATGCTGGCAGCATTATTGAACAGGGTCCATCTCCCTCATTCTTATTCTTGTCTTATGAGGATTACATTTTTAGTTCCTCATACAACATGCTCATCTGAGATTATCTCAAGCTTCTCTTTCTTATGCATGAGATATGACACATTTATTCATTCCAGATTTTTGATTTCATGATACTCATTAGATTGTCTCAGAATGACTACTTGATCAGAGCAATCAAAAAGACAACAATCTAAGAGTTTCCATACCCACTTTATCATCAATAGTTGTATACCTGGCCAGGGTTTACAAGTACTGTGATCAAGTAGTATGCACTTTGTCTAATATCATATTCCTTGCTTTTATTATAAGCATAAAATTTAACATCCCTGGATTTTATCCAGGCATCTCTTCTATACCTCTTCTTCTTTCATAGAGGTAAGACCAACATAGATCATTTAAAAGAATACTGAATAGAATTCAAATTCTAGTTCTCATCATTTCTTCCCTATATAGCAACCCATAGGGAAAACAAAATCAACAATCCTTTTTTTTTTCTATAACAAAAAGGGTTTAGTGTACTCGACATGTACACATTAATAGCATACCTTTTCCTCATATCATGGTCTTATTAGTCTTATTACTGATGCAAAAAATAAGCCATGTGATCTTATAGGTGAAAGGTTAAGACCTTTGCACTTACTTAATGGCTACTGCCCTGGTACACTAGGCGTTTGTTGCACTATTAGTACCAAAAACTTGGTTTTTTTCAAAACCATTAAGCAGATGTCTCTAGAATTATAGAGACCATTCCCTACTTCTCAGCTTATTGCCCTTCCTTGAGCACTGCCATCATAGATTTATTATCTGAATAAACTCATGGCAGAGTCTACTTTCTTGCCATAAATTAATCTTTTCCATATTTTCCCTTGTTCCAACATGACTAAGTCATTCAGGAACTCTTTTAAAGCTCAAGCTTTCTGTATTAAGGACTGATAACCTAGATCGTAAGGCTAGTATCCAGTCCACTTATATGCATTACTGTTGCCCCAATCTGCCCAATAAGAGCATGATCATAGGATTCTCTATCCTGATCAGGTCTTAATGGGGATTCTCAGGCACTCATTCTATTCTTGCCTGATCCCTTGCACCTCTTCTTGGGGCAACAAAATTGCTCCCAACAATGTGTTCCTTGTGTTCTCCAATCATTTTAACTTTTACCCCTTCTCTGCACAAGCAGAAATCATTATAGGGTATACTGAAGGACACTATCACAGACTCGATAACTTAGTCCTATGTCTCTGTAGACTCAGCGAACCTAGAGCTCTGATACCACAATTGTAACAACGTCGATCGGACAAATGTTATTAACTAAGCGGAAGCAATCACTAACATCGGATTACTGAAAATCACTAAAAATTAAAACTTTTTGCAAAGAGATCCACACATAGGAAATCTTTTTCTTCAAGAACCAAAGTATAACATTTACATTCTGTTTCAAAGTACATGTCTTACACTATCTCTTCTCGAGATTACAACATCAGCAGTCTCAAAACATAATATATGCACAACATATAACTTTGAGGCATCAAGCCAAAAATCTCAGATCGATTCGTTAAAACACTAACTATAAACTCCGAGGACCTGAGAGTACATAGACGACACATAAGACTTCTATCTACATGATACGACAGACAGTACACTCAACCTGAGCTGTCACTGCTGTCCCTGCTGTTGCTGATGTTCTTCCTCTGCAAGATATTCTCACTTTCCTCCTTGCTTGTCCACATAAAAACATTGGATCCCACGGGGGTGAGACAATTGTAAATTGTCCCAGTGGGAGATATAACTCTCCACCAAAACATTATTATTGCAGTTTAAAGATATGGAACTGAGCAGAGGATAAACGGTTTAAAGCATTCTCAACTTTGAAAGCATTGCAACTATTTATGATAGAGCAATATGTCACTTATCCTTTAATGAATATGAAGAACATGTATAACATTTATTCAAAATATAGAATCATTACCACTGCATTAACTCTCTTCAGGCTTAGATCATATATCTAAAGCCTGGCATTATCATTGTGGAGTCATGACCCGTAGCCATAATCTTTTCATAAAGTGTTGGGATCTTAATCCCTCAATTTACCACTGGGAATTCTCATTCTTTCACAATTTCAATACCCTAACCATGTGATTCTGGGTATTTAAACCCTTAGCTCATCACCTGAGCATTGTTACCACTTTTCTTGTGACACTCATAAACTTGATATGTCAACCATGAGACATTCTTGTCTCAACTTGTTGGCCTTAGCCAATCTGCTAAGCAAATACTGCCAAACATGTGATTATACATCATCATGCCTTACTTAGGTATTGGACTACGCCAATCCTGTGTAACCATTCCAGGCATTGAACTATGTCAATTCCCGTGTATCCATTCCAGGTATTGATCTATGTCAATCCTGTGCAACTATTCCAAGCATTGAGATTTAGCCAATCCTGTGCATTCCAGGTATTGAACTATGTCAATTCCCGTGTATCCATTCCAGGTATTGATCTATGTCAATCCTGTGCAACTATTCCAGGCATTGGGATTTAGCCAATCCTGTGCATTCTAGGTATTGAACTTTGTCAATCCTGTGATATTATTCCAGGTATTGGGTTATGACCAATCCTGTGTATTCCAGGTATTGGGAGTTAGCCAATCCTGTGTTATTAATCTAGGTATTGGGAGTTAGCCAATCCTGTGCATTCCAGGTATTGACCTATGTCAATCCTGTGATATTATTCCAGGTGTTGGGTTATGACCAATCCTGTGCATTCCAGGTATTGGGAGTTAACCAATCTTGTGTTATTATTCTAGGTATTGGGAGTTAGCCAATCCTGTACATTCCAGGTATTGAACTATGTCAATCCTGTGATATTATTCCAGGTATTGGGTTATGACCAATCATGTTTACACCGCCAAGCATTGGTCCATAACCAACCCTGATTTCTCAAATCATGGAATATACATTCCTTTAACCCATCATTAATCATCTTGGTGCCTCTTACTATGCTACAATTGTTCTTATGGCTCATAATGTCCATAAAGCATCTTGTTACCTCTCATTAAGCAACATCTGATCATATGGCTCACAGTGCCATTCAACATATTGTCACCTATCACTAGGCAACAAAATCATTTCATCTCATATACTATAATAGTAACACCTCTTTACCCTCAATAGGGTTAGGACTTACTGTTCACATCACATTAGGGTTTCTCACATCCCATTACCCAATTTAGGGTTAGGGTTTTCCCCCATCTCATATTAGGATTTCATAATTATCAAAGTATATCAACTTTGACATGCTAACTGTGAAGTCTTTCATATCTTGATGTATTACTTTCCTCATTACTTCCAACTTTCTTAAGTTTTCAGCTTATCTTGGATTAAGGTATTTCCCATCTTAATCCTTCCATCCACTAACCTATCACTCTTCCATGAAGTGCATAGGTTACACATAAGAATGGTCCAACTATCTTTAATGTTATGGACTCATCCTTAAGTTAGGAACTTACAAAATAGCCATGTTAGGTCACTTGCAATTCAGTTCCAAGTCAATCATAGAATACCATGGCCGTGCAGCCAGGAACGGCCGTGTGAGGGGAATCCACCACGGCAGTGCTACCTTGCACGGTCGTGCAAAGTAAAGCTACCACGACCGAGCTACCTTGCACGGTCGTGCTGAGTAAAGTCGCCAAGGCCGTGCTGCCTGGCACGGTTGTGCTACATAGGATCACCACATGAATCATATTTATATATATGAATTCTATTCTTTGATCCTTTCAACTTGATTAGGTCACATCAACCCTTCAATCAAATGCATACAACTATGATTAACATAGTGTACCAAGTCATTGGTCCAATAAGCAATTAGGGATTCATCCCTTAATTGGCACTTAATCACTTGGGTACTATTAGGGTTTCAACCTTTTTACCTTCATTGATTATAATTGCTAATCATCATTGGATTAATAGAACATTCATCATCTTAATTCTCAAAGATTCAATCACATTGGACCTCCATTACATAAGGTATCCAATTGAATTAGGGTTTCCAATGTTGATTCCTTCAATCATTGAATTCATGGAACCAATCATCAATTGGACCTATACTCATACTTCAATTGAGTTTAATAGGTCAACCTTAAACTGATTTGACCCTCAATTGACCCTCAATTGGTCATCAATTAGGGTTTAATTCAATTGAATTAAGGTTTGGAATCGATGATTCAACAATATTATTCAATGTGAGATTTATTACTTTCGAAATCATTGAACCATCATCCAAATTGGACATGACCTGACCCCAACCGGTCTTGAGGTCGTTTGGATGACCTCCAAACGGTCTTGAGACCGTTTTCCCATCATATCACTCAAATCCAAGCCATCCAATTAAGGTTTGGATCATTGGATTGATCACCAAATCAGCATTGCATTGTATATCAACTTGGTACCTTTAGACCTTTAAACACCTAACCATACTCAACCCTAGACCTCCAAACGGTCTTGGGTGACCACCAAACGGTCTTGAGACCGTTTGGATGAGCTCCAAACGGTCTTGAGACCGTTTGGACCATCCATCCTTTGGATTCTAGTGAAAAATCATCAAGAATTGGTCTATCGAGTTGATCAACAATTCAGCACTTAATTGCAATATGATTGGTACTTTTGGACCTTCAATTGATCAACTATACTTGACCCCAGACCTCCAAACGGTCTTTGGGTGACCCCCAAACGGTCTTGAGACCGTTTGGGTGATCCCCAAACGGTCTTCAGACTGTTTGGGCTAATCAACCCAAAATCTCAAATTAACTCATTGGAATTTCAGCACTAATTCCAATTAGGGTTTGCCTAATTGAATTGCCTTCAACTCACGATTCATTGGGAGTTAATCCCTAAACTTTGGTGAGTCATTAGACCACATCATTAGTAAAAGTAATACCAAACGGTCAACGCTTGGTCAATGCACTCAAATGGTCTTGAGACCGTTTGCCCAAAAAGTTCAATTAAAACAGATTGATAATCAGCACTTAATCCAATTAGGTTTCCCTAATTGATTAGCCTTCAACTAACGATTACTTGGGAGTTAATCCCTTAAATTTGGAGGGTCATTAACCAACATAATTGCTAACAGGAATACCAAATGGTCAACGCTTGGTCAACTCACTCAAACGGTTTTGAAACCATTTTCCCAAACAGGTCAAGTTAATCAGATTGAAAATCAGCATTTAATTCAATTCGATTTGCCTAATTGATTGGCCTTCAACCTACGATTCCTTTAGATTTAACCCCTAAAATTTGGTGGGTCATTATCCTACATAATGAGGAACAAAATTTACAAACGTTCAATGCTTGGTCAACCATCTCAAACGGTTTTGAAACCGTTTTCTCCCAAACGGTGTTAAACCGTTTGCCCTTAAATGATTTGCTGAAACCGCATAGCCAATCAAATTAAAATGATTTGGAGTAGCTATCAAAACCGTTTGGCTTGGTACTTTTCTTTGGATAAGAATATAGGATGATGTCATCATCCCCTTCCTTCGAACAACCAACAACAACAACCGTTCTTGATGGAAATTACAGCAAGAAACAAGAGTGCATCAAATTGAAGAAATCAATCAACAAAGCATAGAGAATTGATGCAATAGCAATGTTTAAGGGTTTAAGTTATAAAACCCACCTCCAATTGAGATCCAAAGCTCCAAGCTCACGCCATTAATGGTGGATGAAGCTCTTGCAACTCCCCCTAGGCTCATCCTCAAGCTTTTGATTGTAAAAGTTGGCTAGGGTTGAAGAGGAGATCAAAATAAGAAGGAATCCATAATTTATTTTCGATTTCCACCATGGAATCAAGGAGAAATGGATCAAGAACCTTACCTACAGGTTGGGAGTCGTCCTCCTTCTCCTCCTTAGCTCCTTGGTCGGTTTTGCAAGCAAGGGGAAGAAAGAAATCCGAAAAGGCCTTGGTTTGGGCTTGGAAATGGCACTTTTATAAGGAAATTGATGAGAGAGAAAATGCCTTATTAAAATGCATTTAATCCCAAAAATAGTACCACCTATTCCTCCTTGGTTTGCTTGTATGCAAAGGCAACTCAAAGCCACCGAACTCCATTCCATTATCCATGGATTAAGGGAAAAGAAAATAAGCACCTTAATCCATTATAATACTAATATATCTTTTTGAGTGGGAATTCTTTTCCTTATAATAAGGTGAGTGGAATTTCACCTACTTAAGATATTTTCGTTCCTTATCTTGGAAAAGGAACGTCAATCCTTATTCAAAATCAACCAATAACATTTTGGTTGAAGGCCCTTTAATTAATACATCCACTTTTGCCCTAAATTGAATTAGGGTTTCAGTTAAGATTAAATCTTGATTATTTTAATATCAAGATTCTCTCTCCTCCAACTTAATTCAAATGAGATGCCCCTCTCATTTTATTTTCTATACATGATGCCAAGAAACATTAAGTACCTTATGGAAGTTGTAATTTATATATTGAACCCTAGGTTTTGGGTAAATTGCACATTATACCAAAACTAGGTTTTAATGCACAAGGATTGCTTTACAAGCTCTTTCTTGGTATTCAAGCTTCCATAAGCCATACCTCAACATAATTTTCACTCTCATGATGCTTCAACACATGAGGAACATATTATCATGCACAATTTGCACTTAAACCCCTCAACTTGGGTAATTTGCACATTAGTCCAAAATAAGCAAACATTGCTTCAACATTGTCCAAACAGGACCAAAATTGAAACATAAGCTCCTCATGAGCCCTAATTACTTTTCACAAGATAGTATTAAGCATATAATCATATTTCTTAATCAAAACACCTAGGGTTAGAGTATAACCCAGGTTAGGGATGGTACAGTTAGGCAATTGTATCAAAGTGCGTTGCGGAAGCAATATGCGCATACATGAACACACAACCATAACATTTCTCAACAATTAACATGTATATTAATACAAGATGACTTATTACAACATGAATTACATTTACATATTAAAAGAAGATTTACAAGTCTATGAACATGTATGCTAATCATGATCTACACAATAGGTACAACCTGGACAACTACTCACTTCCCGTCCTTTTTCTCCCATGCTATCTCTGAACCTAAAACATATGTGAAACAATGAATCAACACAATATGTTGTGTAAATGGGTAGAAATATACATATATTTATGGTTTTCATAATTTGAAAAGACTTGCAGAAAGAAAGGAAGAAAATCATAGAAAACATTTCTTCATTAAGTGAAACACACCAATTTTAACTGATTTTTCTAGATGAATTGCATTACTAAGATGGATTAGTACCAAAACATATATATTGGGCCCATCCCTGTGTACCAAGTACTCTAGGGAAACTCCCCGTACACCGTGTGCTCTAGGGAGGTGTACTAGTCAACATTAATCCATTCCCTCGTAAGGGAGATAATGAACACCTTAAATAACTACAAAGCATCTACTCATCATTTATGTTTGCAAGTGATAAAACATCGAGTACTATATAGTTCTACTACATCCAATATTTGCAAATACAAGAGAGCATACATACATATCATGATTGCAACCAAGAAAACCATAGTCATATACTTAAATAAAACCCACGTACCTGAGTTCATAGATTCTTATTTATATTCTGGATCATCTACATCTCTTTTCATCACCTAATTAATAACAATTAATCATCATTAATACATGGTTCATATATTCTTGATATTTTAGGTCCAAATTAGGGTTTTGGTGAAACCTAGGTCAATTTCATGTTAGGATAGTGTCTAGCATTTTTAGTCTGATCTATATGTCATTATTACAGTTTGGTACATATATCATATTTTTCTGAGGCTTAATCTATTTTCTAAAATTATTATGAGATTAAAATCATCTTATAAGCCATTAATGGAGAAAGACCTAATATTTTGGAAATATAGTTCTGATCAGGTTCAACATATTGTCTCTACATGATATTAGGGTATGGAATAAAGTTTCTCATAATTTATGTCAATAAATATCATTTATTACATTTAATATATCCTAACAAAGGCATCATCTTGTAAACTAAAAACTAGTAATAATACTACTTCAAAGGTCTGATCTAAGGGTTTGATCATAAATAGGGCATTTGTTTGAATCCAGGGGTATTTTTGGGGGATTTATTGGCCAAGGGAGCTATTTATTAGGAGTTTTTTAAGAATACTGATATTTCTGAGATACAAAATTGTTTTACCCTGAGCTACGGGTCCCACTGCTTAGGTGGCAGTCCTTGGCTGGTCAGTGCTGAGTGGCCCACATCCTTTGGCCACATTGTAAGCCTGTAGAGTCATACCACCCGGTCTGCTATTGAACCGAGGATGAAAACTCGGTCCCGATCTCCTCCCTTTCTCTGTCTCCACACAACGCACAGGAGAAAGGCCGCCGCTGGGATTTCTCTTCCAGATAGCAGTCCATCGCCCTCGCTACCAAAACACCTACATGTACTAGCTTCATAAGGTTCTCCACTCAATTCTGTGAAGCTTCACTCCCAAGGTGTGCCTCGGCGGCTCCAAAACTCAGAGTCGAGATAGCTCCACCACATCTACCATTGTGGTGGGTGAAGGAAGTGGTGGGCGGCCCCCAAGCAGTGCCAAAGAAGGATCCTACAATTGCATCTTCCGCCGTGAGTGTTCCTGCTCTGGGATCATCTTCGTGAGGATCCAAGTAAGGGGTGGTGGGAGAGGAAGGAGACCTGCATCTACGGTGTCAATTTGCATTCGCTGTGGAGGCCGGGCACCACAGGGCCACTTGATGCTTTCCTGTAGGCCGCCATAGGAAACAAGAAGGGGGAAAGGGTTTCCTTGTGTTGAAGCTTATGGTTGTAGAATGTAGAATCCTTGATGGAACCATGTAAAGCTGGAGAGCCCCTTAGATTGAGGCATGGAGCCCTAGAATGGCCATTCCAACCCACCAGCTCCTGTTCACAGAGGAGAGTTCACCGGCCAGGAAACACCTCCATAGCTACAACAAGCCTTCTTCTAGATTTTGCAAGTTCACACAGGTGGATTTTCTCTACTCCCTAGTGCTCCTAACCCTGTGTAGAACCTTCTTGGTCATGCTTATCACTTCCGGGTGTGGTGGAGAGAATTGATGGTGTGAGGGCTCGTTCTCCCTAGATATTTCCAGTGAAACACCTAATCCTTGGGGTCGGTGGACTGCTCCTGGCATCACAAAGATGGTAGTTGAGCTATTACAAGCTCAGTCTTTCCGAGAGTGGTAGATTGAGCAATAGCTGTGGGCAAGATCAGTTATCTACACGGAGTGGAGCTTGAAGATGAAGTCAAGGGTATCTATTTGTATCTAGAGGATACAGAGAGTCCATGTTTTTAGGCCAATGGTCACCCCCAATTGAAATCGTTCCCCTTTTGTTAAGTGGGCTGGTTGCGTGACATCAGAGAAAATCAAATCTGGTTTTAAAACCAGTTAAAACCTTAGTCATTTTATCAAAGTTCAAACATAAATACCTTCCAAACAGCTAGCCCGAAAGTCATGAAATTTTAACCATGAGTTCCTCATCACATAAAGCCTCATATTACCAAGTTTGAACTCAAAATTACAACAACTAGTCATATAACTAAATTCCTCAGACAATCTCATAAATAATTGTACTGACCTCAAATACAAGTCAATTAATAATCAACTCTTGACCAAACAAGTTCATCTTATATTGGTTGACCACATCATACCTCAAAGTCCTTTATTAAATAGCTTTACTTAGTTATGCCTCCAAACACTATATTGGATATCAAACTCCTAAATTTAGGGTCATCACAATTTTACTCTACTAAACGGCAGTACTCGTCTCCATCCTCCTCTTGAACCCATTAGTGATTGGTCTCTTTTACCGGATCACGATAGTGAGTAGAGTTCTCAAGATATCAAAATATTGTTCCCTTTATTCAATTATCCTTCCTTTTATAAAGTCATCCTTTCAATTCATCAATTATCTTATAAGTGGTAGCCTCTGGGACTTGAGAAACTTCTTCTGCTGCCTCATCATTGATGGCTTTTCTTGCTCTCCCTTGTGAACACTCAGTACATTGGCAAAGGCCGTTGCTTAACTTCCATGGTGTCATAGTGATAATGGATCTGACCACCACAATTGCTGCTACACTTTCGACATGCTATTTGATAGATGAAGATCCTCGACAACCCCTGTATTGAGATTTGCAATTAGGAAAGCACACAACTTCCATTCAACTACTTATCATCATTGCACCAACTGACTCTGTGTTTCATCAGTCCATGGAATCATAAAAAAATTATAACTAACCAACTCTAATTCGTTCTCTTATGTAGACTTGTTTTGATGTTTACCAAAATCTTCTATAACTTCTTACCACTGTGCTTTTACAACAATTTCTTCTTGCATTCCTTGACCTGTAGCGGTCCAAATTACGATGTTCCAGCTTTTCTTTCCTATTGACTGACTTTCCTCTAATCAGGAGGCTCATCACATCACTATAATGATGACAAGGGAATGATTCCTTTTAGTTCCGACGACTCCTTAAAATAGAACGTCAGAAGATATAGGAGGCTTGACTTACCTTATGAGATCTATCTAATTATCTTACCTTCCTATGGGCACTAATGTAACGAGTTATTCATCTAGTTGCTTATTGAGTTTAAGAAGTCCACTAAGGTATGTAGTCATCGAACTGTTGTCTATACTTCAAGTGGCCAAGGCAGCCATGGGTTTAGGATTATCAATGTAGATTTAGGGCATATAGTTTCTTTTCCCTGTTATCAGCCAAGCATTGATGCTAGTTGTCCAACTAGTTTATCTAATTGTTGAATTGGTTGTGTAGAAATTAAATAGACGATTTGTCATAAATGATGAGAGATTTGACGAAAACTACTTGGTAGCCATGATGCTGCTAATATTCCTAATACTTATGCTTGTGCCTGGCCACAATGTTCACTTGTATGTTTTTTGCTAGTTCTGTTGGTGGACACTGATTGATTTCATATTTCTAGGGAAATTGTCTTCGGTTCTTGTAAAGACATCTTAATGAATGAGGAATTACGCTACCATTGGCAGTATCTTGCTAAACTTATGGTGTGGTGTAGTATGGTGCTTGCAGTTTGTGGGCTGCTGAGCCAATATCCTACAACCTATTGTATCTTTCTATTACGCATGTAAATATGGTCGGCTCTAAGTGTTCTTCATCATGATCCGGTGGTTGTATCATGTGAGGATGGTTTCATTGCCTTGATTTCTATGAACAAGTTATAGAATTGATGCCATCGAGAAGGAACCCATGATTCTTTCTGTCTAAGCACCCCTATGATGGGTTGGCAAAGAAAATATCTTTATCCTATTTTACGTTAATAACATGACCATATATAGAACTCTGGTACTTCTAAGATTTTAGAGGTTGGTTATCTCAACTCTTACAACATCTAAAATCTACATTGATAGTTAAACAACTATACAGATTATGTTCAGAAAACAATGGATGCATCCTTATCATGTGATGTTTTTAAGATATTTTTGGATATTATTTTAGTCTTCAAGATGTGTCATTCAAACAACATTTTTCCAGTCTAAACATGTTGTATTGAAATCTAAATTGCATTTCACTTATTTATGTGAAGTTAATAGTACCAAAGTAATGTTTCATGAAACTCGACAATAATGTTTTGGTCTATTTGTTGGATTTTTATCATATACTCTAATTACTTTTGTTATTCTACTTAAAAAAGTCACCATTCTAGAACGATGATTGTGACTGGATATTCCAGGTACTATAAATTTGATATCTTGATCCAAACCGCCGATGTATAAATTTAATTCTTATGATATGTTTTTGTGATATGCCTAGACTGTTACCATGCATTGTTGTTATATTCGAGCTATGAATTCTCCATGAGAATCTCAAGATTCTCCTTAAAGATTTGTATAGAAGTTTTATTTATAGATTCATATAAGATTCTCTGTTGCACTTTGAGGCTCATGTACTTCTTGGTTTCCTAAAACTTGTTTGATCATGTTATGTTAGAGATTGTTTATGCATAATATGGTTTTTTCTTGAATGACTTACAATTTAAAATAAAATACAACAAGGCCATAAACTCAATTTTGGTTTCTCTTTCTAGATCTTTTGTATAATTTATCTTCTATTTTTTGAGATGAGGATACATATATATATTGCTATCTTGTTAAACATAATAAAAAGTGCTCGTGTTGGATGTCCATTTCTGTATTTCAGTACTAATTTTTATAACTATTTTGTTTAGTGCATGTGACATATAAAAGGTTGTCCAATCACATTAAACATTGAAATCTTCAAGAACAAGTTAAAAACATATTACTCAAAAAATGGTGAATACTATTTTATATATTTTAATCACAACACTACACAAGCCTACGTCACATTCAACAACTTCATTGTAGTCCACAACATCACTCCCTATTTCTCTTGCAAATATACCTAGCAATGTGAGAACCACTACCACATTGTTCCTTGGGCTCATTAGCAAGTTTTATGCATAAATTTATAAGAAAACCTTAATAACCAATTTAAGTGGCATCATTGGTCATGAGTGATACAAAAGGGATTCATTTGCCTATTACAACAAAAAGGTATAAATAGTTAGGGTTTGAAAAATTATAATGGACTTTGAATCCTTTATGATCATGTCTTTATTATAACTATATAAAATTTAAAAATGAAGTATCTAATAGAATACATAATTATGCATGGATATGATTTCTAATCTATTTAGATAAGAATGCACCAATAACCAAAAGATTATATAATCCTACAAAAATATCGTTATTTCATAGCCATGAATGGTGGCATGAAATCTTCACTAATCTAAATGAATTAAGCTACTACTCATGGAAGAATTATTAGACTTTCCTTTATATGTAGTAATATACTTTGCATCACACAAGTCCTTGACATTATCGTATTTAAAATATATGTACAAAATATGGAATATTATTAGATTAATATATGAACAAAAATATATAGCCAAAGTTATATTTTTGTCTTCATTTTTCACCCACATAAATGGGGAAGTATAGAATTTGATATTCTATCTAAACCTGTTACTTTTGATAGCAAATAGTGTACCAAACCAATAGAAATGAGTCATTGAAATTATTTTTATAATAAAACTAGGATGATATGTACATGATTGGATTTATATCTATTAGTATGGTTGTACTTCATAAATGATTAAATATATCCTAAATGATAATTCCACAAACTACAATATCGTAACAATCAATGTAGCTATTTTACATTACCAATCTTTTAAACTGCTTAGGTCAACTATTAAATGAAATGATTACGGATTCATCTCTTTTTTGGGTTCCTCCTAATAATATCGATTATTGAGACAAGGAAGTTTTATGTTTTATCATATACTTGCATGTTTCCTTCATATTTTTAAGATCTTTAATATCTAAATGGAAAAAGGTATCCAACATGGCTGAGTTGGCTTTACAAAATCCATTGAAAGAACATAAATGATGAGGTTTTTGAATATAATATTTTTCAACTAAAAAATATTGACCAATGAGATTAACACAAGGATGTACAATAGAAAATAAAATAGAAGTAAATCAAAAAAAGGATTATGATGGAGGCAATGGTTACTAAGATACTATAAAAGAAAGTGGCGATTTTCTTTCATGTGTCTTCGTGTAAGAATAAATAGGATAAAGTTTAGAAAAACACATTTCAAATGATGTGCTATATTAAACACCATTTCATATAGGGGGGATATGAAAGTATGATAAGTTGCATCTAAAAAATAAGGGGTTTTTATTATAATTTTCATGGCATGTTGTATACTTCCACAACCAAATTTATCACCTACCTTTGTTGTCAATTGATTAGTATTATCTCAATCCCTTAACATTTTTATGCTATGCATTATTACTAAGCGAATATATAATGATTCTTTCAAGACAAGTCATGAAGGTATCTTATTCATGTTGCCTTCCTCATTCAAGATAATTCAAACTCAAATTACATTCACCAAAATTGTTTATAAAATTAAATGTGATAGTACTATTACCATTACAACTTTCTTGATTCAAAAGATTAGTGAGCTCATATGGTGAATTTACATAATCAAAACAACTACAAATATTTTTTAAAGGGTCTTAGATAGATGATTGACTATGTTATTCTTCTCTCTACACACAAAGGCAACCTTATTTTGCTTCTTAAACAACTTCCCAACCTTCAAGGTCCAACATGTGAATCATGGGTTGCTCCTTATACCTTCATCAATATTCCTAGTGGCGGACTGACAATATGTTTCCACAATAACATTGATTAGTATTTTATATGTATAAAGACTCTAAATACATCTAAATACTCCTTTCTTGAACTATTTTCTTCAAGACAACTGTGATCAACAATAAAACTTATTTAAAATCATATCATATATATTATAATGTTATCCAACTATAACGTATTTGGTGAGCAGATTTACTCATATGTCATACCTATACCTATGAGAAGGAATAAGAATACTTCATTCATCTTCAACACTTGGATATCTTATTTCATGTCACCAAACATAGAACCATGTAAAAAGCAACTACAATAAATCTTAGTAAACTAGAAAAAGTAGGACTAAAAGCCTTCGTTAGGAAGACCCAAAGCCTCAATAATAAGAAACAAATATAACCAAAAGCGGCATAAAACCTTAAACGGAGAATAATCTAGATATTAAATAAACACAAATGATAGATTAAAACAATGGTTTTCTGAAGAATGTGCCAAAAGGAGTACTGGATCTGACTCTACCAATTATATTGTCAAGTACTTAAATCATCCTCCAAGCCAATTTGTTGTATTCGGCACACTGGAGCTGAACACATCTATATGTACCTTGAAAATATAATCCAATGCCCCCAATCGGAATTTATAATGATTATATGTCAATACATAACTAAAACATCATATGGTGAGTTTATTTATTAGTAATAGCATCACAAAAAATTAACAAAAAAATACAGTTACAAATGATGCTTGAGACTTAGATGCTTGCACACACAAAAGTATAAGAGTATGTCTATGATTTTTTTGTTTTTAGATATTTTTGTTTAAGCATTAAACTATTTGATTTTAAGAACTGAGTAAACATAACTACACATATTGTTGATACTCTGAATATGGATATTTGTGCCCATTGTTAATATCTCTATCATGCATTATGAATAATAACTTGTAAGCTCATATATATTTTCACAAAATGTATAAAAACATATTACCTTATACTGATTTAATGTGTAAAAGAAAATTGGAGTCTTAATTTTAAAAATCATACTACGGGACTGATTGACATACATTTTGTTATTAGTAATAAATACACCTAAATATTTCTTAAAAGTAATTATGTAGCAATTTGATATTATTTATTTGTGTGGTTAACCTATTATATAAATTACTAATATATTTATTGATCTTCAATGATATGAATGTACAATATATAAATCAATGCGAATACTAAATCAAGAACATCAGAAATAAATGTTCTCTCAAAAAGAATAATATCAAAAGTAACTTAGCAATGAAGACTTGGCTATGAAAATTTGGTATCTCATAATGTACCCTTACACAAGGGGGTCAATTTTGTACAATGTTTTGAATGTAGACACACACTGATTTATAGATCCTTACTATTTATAATAATAAATTCATATTTTATTACATATTTCTCATTCAAAATAAGTCTAGACCTTCAACGGTGACTAAATAAACATATAGTCACAAGACACAATGTTTTTATGAGATACTTAACCCACCACAATGGTTAGCATGTTTATCTTTTGTTTTTCTTGAAATCTAAAGCTTTGTTGAAAACGTTAAACTCCAAGTGGATATCATTTTGATATGCCACTATCTCCATTGGATAAGATGGATTATGGAGATCATATGATAGGCTTGGGGTGAGGGACGCTGGAAAAAGCACCCACACTAGTCATCTTAGATATATGAAGTATATAATTTTCCACACGCAAAGCACGTGCAATAACTAGTTTATATCTAAATATTTATTTCCTTTCACATGTATTTATATGTAAGTTTAAATCAATAACTAATAGATAAATGTAGGTCTAGGGTAGTTGCCTAGTTTACAAATGAGTTTATTTAGGGATGACGTTTAGTTAGAAATATGTGTTCGAATATATTACATTATGCCGATAGGTAGAATCACAACCCTTTATTTAATGTAAAACCCATATATAGCATCTAAGAATGATATGTATGAGCTCGCGATATAGAGATAATGAAAATAAACAATTGCATCATTTTTTTAACCAAGGAAAGTCTTGTTGAAGGCTTGGAATCCTTGGACAATGAAAATATCAAATTCTAAACTGATGAACATTCTAAATTTTAGATTTCAAAAATCGAGATTCAATAAGGTATTCATGTCATATATTACTCAAAAATGATATTGTAATATATATTGTTGTATATAAGTTATGATGCATGTAATTGATTCAATGAGGGTGTATGTTCAAGATTAAGCACTAGATGTGAGTGAATGATATGATCCCACCACACTTCCATGAATTAAAATAAGTCTTTTTATAGACATATGCTTAAAAGTCTTAGAAACTTGTGTTATTCAATGGCTTAAGTAACATTTTGATGACAATATAGCATAACAATAGAGAGCACCCTCTTCTAATAAGCTTATAGACTCCCATCACTTTTGTATACATTTGGAGACAAGGAATACCACACATCACATTGCGAGCGTGGGTAGTATATCTAGATCAGAGGAAATATTGGATTACTATTGAAATACTAGAATAGGGTGCCCTTTTTTTACGTGTAACTACATTAACGTCAAGCACCAATTTGGAAAATTCCCTATCCCTTATCCGTTTCTAATAGTTGATTCTCTCAGTGCCCTATTTAATCTGGCATGTGGAAACAAATGATAACAGTCAGGCTGCACATGCAATATTCAGTGTGTCCAGATACTAATACATTATATGTTAATAATTGAGTTATTTATTGAGTTATATTATCTAAAACTTGTATTCAATTAATGGGATGGCTTGAAGTTCAGTTATAAACTTTGATATATGTATGGGAAGGCTTTAGGTCAAGAAAATCGTCAAAACTTCCATTAAATTCCAAAAATTAGAACATATAAATGTTTGATAATTGATTGATAAAAGTGCATTTGGAGTACGACTATAGATAAAATTTACATCATCCTAATCAACCCCCGTTCAAACTTGAATAAATCCCAACTACAAGCAAGCATACACAATGTTAAAATTCTACAATTGGACTCATAACACTACTTGGTAGAATTATTTTCTGACCACTCAAGCACATTCACTACTACAGAAAACACTTTTTATAATGGGAAAAACACAACAGTTCTGTTGGTTGTGTTGTAGTTAGGATATCTTTTACAACAAGTCTATTTGTGTGTTTTGAATTATATATTTTATACAACACAAATTATATACAACAGGCCAAACTCGTTGTAGTATATGTGATACTACAACATGTGTTAAATTGTTGTAATAGACTGTAATATCACAACATACTCAAATCCGTTGTAAAAGACTATAATTACACGACATGCTCTAACCCGTTTTAATAGTCATGTATGCTAACTTGTTGTAATAGTTCATCATTACACAACATACTCTAAACCGTTGTAAAAGATCATAATTACACAACATGCTCTAACACATTGTAATAGTCATGTATGTTAACCCGTTGTAATAGACCATCATTACACAACATACTCTAACCCGTAGTAAAAGATAATAATTACACAACATGCTCTACTCATTGTAATAGTCACATATGTTAACCTGTTGTAATAGACCATCATTACACAACATACTATAACTCATTGTAGTATACTATAATTACACAACATGCTTTCACCTATTGTAATAGTTACCCGTTGTAATAGACTACAATAACACAACAGGTTTGCACGTCATTTGTTGTATATGTACAACAAAGAATATATGTGTTGCATAAAATGAAACTGGTTTAGCGGTTTGAGATGTGCCTTACTTTCAAGTGGTCTCAAGTTTGAAATCTTGTGTCTAGATGTATTTTCCTTTTGTCTTAACATGTTATATACAACACCCCTATTACAACAGGTGTGCTCAATGAACTACAACATGTCTTAACTGTTGTATAAAATATATATTACAATATGCGCAACGCCTGTTGTATAAAGAACCCCCCCATAAGACCACACAATCTAATACAACAGTTGACACCCGTTGTAAAATGGAAAAATGAACTGTTGTAAAAATCATTTTTTGTAGTAGTGATTTTCCAGGATTCGATAGAATTACCCACATTTGCCTGACCCTAAAAATCTCAGAGCATCACATTTTGTATACGGACACTTCAAATATATTTGCAAGGAATTAATGTGGACGATTAATAGAATGTAATCTTTTGTCATCACTATATAGACTTCCATCACCTCCTACCACAATACTATCTAGGGCACAAGGAGAACCACACCCCCTTATTGGGTTACCGATAACATCACGAAATCTGATGCTTTGATATTACATGTAAATTCATTTAGGCCGAGTTGCACTTTGTTTAAGTGCCGTCATCCTTTGTTATAATTCGATGGTCATTTGACCTCACATGTAAAAATCTCCAACAAAAGTCATGTGCTTCGCATGTAATATACAAGAGGATATAGGTCAAGCAAATGGTCGACATGTCCGTTTTAAATTCCAGAAAACAAATCATGTAATTGTTTGATAATTGGAACGTCCAAATTCAGAGAATTTACATCACCCTACGTACAACTTCCCCCATTCCACCCTCACCCCGAAGCCGAGCATACATTACGGCTAAATACTCAAGCTCATTGCCCAGGGGCAAAGTTGGTAGCATAGGACCATGCATTGTTGTTGACGGGGTCGGCAAGGTGGTCAGCCAGGTTTTCCAGAGGACCTTTGCCTGTGACGATGGCTTGGACGAAGAACCCGAACATGGAGAACATGGCGAGACGGCCGTTCTTGATCTCCTTGACCTTTAGCTCTGAAAATGCCTCTGGATCGTCAGCCAGACCCAATGGGTCGAAGCTGCCACCAGGGTAGAGAGGGTCAACGACCTCTCCAAGTGGGCCACCGGCGACACGGTAACCCTCAACGGCTCCCATAAGAATAACCTGTGTGGCCCAAATGGCGAGGATGCTCTGTGCGTGGACGAGGCTGGGGTTACCCAAATAGTCCAAACCACCCTCGCTGAAGATCTGTGATCCAGCCTTGAACCAGACGGCTTCGCCAAACTTAACACCATTGCGAGCAAGCAGCTCCGGGAAGACGCAACCCAGGGCGCCGAGCATGGCCCACCGAGCGTGAATCACCTCCAGCTCCCGATTCTTGGCGAATGTCTCAGGGTCAGCAGAGAGGCCAGCGGTGTCCCAGCCGTAGTCGCCGGCGAACTCGCCGGTTAGGTAAGAGGGGGCCTCACCGGAGAATGGGCCAAGGTACTTGACACGGTCGGGACCGTACCATGGGCTGCCGGATGATACAGGCTTAGACTTGCTGGCTGTCTTGCCGCGCATGGTGACGCGCCCGACACCAAGAATTTCCGAGGCTGCTGGAGCCAGCTTCACGGCTTTGCCTGCCAAGGCGGGGGAGGACAAAGCCATGCTCGATGCTGCGGCCATTGCTGATGTTTAGTTGCTGGCGGGTGGAACTCAACTGCAGAAGGGAGGTGGCGGTGTTTATGCTGCAGTGAGTAACACTGGTTCAAACGAGCCGTATATATACCATGCGTTATGCAGTTGTAACAAAACGGAGGGGAGACAATGGATAGCTCAAGCCGTGAGCTTATCCTTTGAAATATCTGTCGTTTCCTCCTCACTGGCTGGAAGAAGTTCCACCGGGCCAGGGATGAAGAACACTCGCCAACTGGATTGTCCTGCACCATGAGATGGCCAGTAGGGTTGCCAGAAGATATGGGTGTGTCTGACTACGCAAAACTGGTGGTCGAGGTTGCTATACCCGAGATTCCCGTCTTTAATGAGTACGCACCTTTTTTTTTTTGAGGAATAATGAGTACGCACCTAACAGACAGGACTATGGTCAATACATCTTCTGAAAACAATATTTCCTTGGTTAATGGCTTTGGACATCAGCCTTATGACATTTGTTGAGGAATATTTATTTATCCAAGAAATGACATCAAACAAGACTTTGCCCAAAATAAAATGAGTTCTTAGCAAATGTTCATTCAAATAAAATGAGTTTGACCATATGTTCCGATATTAGTATCTAGAGAAAACGTCACCAGGACCTTTATCGAAACCCTCAAACTTATCAACATCCAATTGACCCATTTTGAATTCAGATAACAATTCAAATAAAGAACCAACTCATTTAACAAAACTCAATATTTAGCCGAGGGATGACATCAAACAAGACTCTATCTAAGTGCATAACCAAAACTAATCTGGTTTAGTAATAAGTAATTTGAAGAACTAGGTTCTAGGCTTCTCTTAGATATGACATATTAATTAAATCTAGTTTTCAAAGTCACGCAACCCATTTTTTGACAAAGAACTTTATATCTGAAACATTCAAGTGTCTACCAAAACATTAACTAGGAGTCTAGGAGGTAATATTTATTTTGGCATACAATAGTTTATGTTTAAACATTAAGATATGCTAAGTTGTCTACTTCCCGAAAAGTTAGCAAACATTAACTTCTAGGATATGTAATGACAACTTTCACAGTTAAAATTGTTAAATCTGTCTTTTGCTTCTAAAGTGGTGTGACTTATAAGCGTTAGATGTGGTAGTACTTGCTATGACCTACAATATTTTATGTTTGAAGATTGAAAAATTCCATCCAAACATTTTCCAAAAATATCAAACTTATCATCATGCAATTGATCTATTTAGGATTCTAACAATAATTCAAATAAAAATCAACCCATATTAACAAAAGGTAAACTTGCACACAATTTTTGCTAATTTGGTTAATGGGTTTGAACATCAACATTGTGACATTCCTTGAGGAAAATTTATTATGACTCCCTGAGAATGTAGGGGAGATGTTATGTTTTATATGGCTTTTAGTTATTCTCTTTGAATTATCCTTCAATCTATGCTAGATTCATACTTGTCGTATTTTTTCTCAAAATTTTAACAAATAAATAACCTACTTTTTAGTAGATAACTTGGACCCATACCACTTAGTCTATATAGTGAAGAAAAGTTTTTATGGGTTAAAACATGCTCCCACACTACTACATAAAAGCCCTTTAGCATCAGTTATTTAAGCTCTTTAGTGTCGGTTTCAAAGCGACACCCAAGTGGGTGCTGCTAAAGGGGAACACCTTCAACGTCGGATCCCAACCGACGCCAAAATGTTTTTCATCCCGAAAACGCGACAACAAAGGGACTATATGCGTCAATTGTTCAGTAAAAACCGACGCCCAAACTCTTCCCGCCACCGAAAATGCGCTAGTAAAGGGACTATAGGTTTCAGTTGTTTACTAAACAACCGCCGCTAAAAATCTTCTCGTCACCAAAAATACGCCAGCAAAGGGATTATAGGCGTCGGTTTTCTAAAAGAAACCGACGCCACATCATCTGAACCGACGTCAGTTTTGTGATAATAACCGACGCCATATCCCCTGCTTGCCACCACGGCCGTCCTTCCCAGCACGGTCATGGTACCTGGTCACATAGACGTCGGTTTTAGGTGAAAAACCGCCGTCATATAACATAGGTGTTAGTTTTGTTCAAATAACCAACACCTATGTTTTGATTTTTTTTCTGTCAGTCTGCAAACCTGCTGTGGCTGGTCGCAGGATGAGAAACCTGCAGTTCATTTATGAACTGCAGGTTTTATGACATCCATTGATATCAGCCAACAACAGGCCACAAACCTGCAAAATTAACATGATGGACAATATTATATATATATGTGATTCACACTCATGTATAAGAACATTTAATTCATATTATTTTTTCATCACACGCATGTAGAAACTAGTAGCAACCTGCAGTTCCATTTATTTCATCTCTTTTCACATTTAGACACATGTAGAAACATTCATATATTGATGATTTTCACACACATATGACAATTCATAAAAATTCATTCACATTCACACAAAATTAATTATGAGAACAAAGTTATTCTTTATTCATCATTGTCATCATTGTCGTCATTGTTATCATTGTCAGCAAAATCATATTGAAAAATTCCCACTCTTTGTAAGGCTTTTGCCCAATCTTCTCTTACAACATCTAATTCATCTCTCGTATAGGGAGCATGTACATCGAAACACTTTGCACCTGTGTTGAAGTCCTCAGTTTTAAAGACCTACAAAGAGAATGATGTATATATATAATTATAATAATATATAATAAGATTTATATATTTCATATTATCTAACGAGACTATGTATAATACCTGTTGTATGTTATCGATTTCCAATACGACATGTTTGATGATTAGGTCCATAAATCACATCACATAGTAGGCACATGCCTAACCGTTGTCTTGTGTAGCACACTATAAATTGAAACATACAAAATATTCAAAAATACAAATAAGCATAGTTTACATAAATAATATATACATTGGAGTTAGGAAATTACTTTCACATTCTCCCAAATGAGTGTCAGATTTTTTTCCTGGGGACCTTTCCTCCAGCTTTTTTGTACTCTTGTAAAGCCCTATATATGTTAATGTAACACATTAAATTGCATAATTAAATAGTAATGCAGTAATAGATGTTAACAGATATAAAAACATAAAATATTTCTCACGTGAATAATGACCTTTTAATTGCATGTCCATATAATACATCCAACTCACTCCCCGCAGGATCTAGATAATAGACGGTGAATGTCTTGGGGACAACAACTAATAACTCCCAATGCTTAGCACTACAGGTAAGAAAGTAGAAAATTAATACCTCAATATCCGCAATAAAAATGTAATTTGCTTAAGTCCAAATTACAAGCAAAGTAAACTTACTCGACATTGAATGGAGCTATTATCACAGCCTTATTATTTTTACCAAAATATTAAAAAACATCACAGTAGTATGAAGTAACTGAATACGGGTCTGTATCTACAAGACTAATCAAAGATGGAACCAAAAATCCCACATGGGAAAACCCAAAATCTGTACATGTCTTGTGTAAGTGGCTGCAAAACATGTATTACATATGCATTAATATATAAGAAACCAGATTGTCGTATATAAAACAAGGTATATGGATGTATAAACCAGATTGCCGTATGCATTAATCTCACCATATCTACAGCTCTATCATAGATGTGTTCAGCCATTCATAACTAAACAACTCCAAAATATCTTGTATAAATATGTTTTTTCTGAATGTTTGACCTGCATTAATACGTATCCAGAACTTCTATTACGTATGCATTAATATGTATGTTAAACTTGTATAAATAGATTGTTATCGTATGATTTACCTGCAGCATTCTCCAGAATAGTAACATTTATAGGGCAATTTGGATTATGTTCGTCGATCCATACTGCCACACTCCTACAATTAGGACCTATCGAGGTGTGTAGGTCCCCTGGAAGCCAACTTAGTAGTCAAGGAGTTGGAGGCCGAGATGTAGCGGGTCTCATCTTTTTGACCTGTATATATAATTTCATATCAATTGACTCATATATATATACACACTAACAAATTAAAGTAATGAAAATTTATCAAACAATATCAATATAGAGGACATCCGCTTTGGGCCACAGTATCACTCTGCCTACTGCCTCACTAAGTGTTTCAGCATCTGGGTGTGCATGAGGCAGTGCAAGATTCGTCCAGCCAGCGAGTATATGTATCGGGCTCACACATACCATGTCATGTGGTACTAGACTCCCATGAAACATGCACCCTTTAAGGGGTGGGTAAGCCGATGCCTCTGCAACAATATATCCTTCACTTTTTAGTCGGCATGGTTTCAACCCCTACAAATTTACGTAAAGAATTTTATATGCATATATACACAAACATATCATCTTGAACAAACTAGCTATTATATATGCCATAAAAATACTTACAGAGGACGTGTTAGGTTGTGGGTATATAGGATTACTCCCAACCTCTGCAGTATGAGCAGTAGGAGAAGAGAGGTTCTCCACAGGTACTGTCTGAGTGGCAGTCTAAGACACCTGCCACTTGTTAATTGCTTCATGGAGTCTTTTATCAAGTACTTCCTCGACTCTCTTATCAATTAAGGAATCTACCTATACATAGATAAAAGAAATGCTAGTTTCTGATTATTGAATTCCCTTTCGCAATAATGTTCTAAAATAAGAATAAGTTACCTCAGCTTGTGAAAGTCCCTCTTTTGGGACAAGTTTGCGCTGGGATGGCCCAAAGAATGCTTTGATGCCCACACCAGTGCCTGCACCCCTTACACGTCCAGGATGCTCTGGGTTACCCAGAGCAACTGTTAGTTCATCCCTTATGCCCTGAGGGATGAACTTGCCTTCCTTCCTCTGCTCGTGCAGCTCCCGCTAATCACCATCAACAAAAATTCATAAGTAAACATAACAATAATCAATATCGATAGATTGCTCTAAGAGTTGATTTTTACCATTTTTGCAGCCGCCTCAGCGGTTGCGGGCTTCGGTATCTCTCCCTTCTTGTTTTGCCTCCCAGCTATCCACATAACATGACGAGGCAGAGGTGTGGGAGCAGCAGTAGAGGAATCTTAGTCACCTGAGTACCAGTAGACTGAATAGACTCAGCCTGTAGTCTTTGGCGAACGCCTGCATATCCTCTTGGACCCATTGTCTAGTCGTGCACATTCATTGCACGCCTTGCTCTTTGAGCATCACTGATAGCCTAGTTAGTTAGCACATTGATTTGGTTAGTAACACTAAAGGTTAATCTTGAATAGGTGAATACATAAAAATGTATATTAATTAAATTGGGAGTGGCGCTTAATACCTTGAATTCATATGTTTTTCTTTGGGTAACAAACTCCTCCCATTCTTTGGGGTCCAAGTAGTTCCATTGCTGTGTGGCTTCCTTCTTCCTATATTTATTTTTCAAAGAGAATACAAACAAAAATTATTAGTGTAGAGTTAGTGAAATACTGATCAATGTCTAGAATTGGAATCAATCAAGAACCTATTCTCGGCATCACGTATGTAATCTCAGGTGAGATTGGTCCTATAGTTCCTTAGGACCCTCCCACAACATTGCATCATACATTTACGATGCAACTTTTCATCCAGATGAAATATGCTCTGCAAATTAAATAGAATTGCTATTAACTAATATCATAAATTAGTAATCTACACAAATAGAATTACAAATAATAATAACTCACGCATAGTTCCTTCCATATGTGGTCTTTTTTCCCCTTAGGAACTTTATGCCATGATTCTAGGATAGGACTGCAATGGCTGTGAGTAAGAACCCCAAGATATGAAACAAATGAGTTGCGGTTCACTCCATATGGATTTCCTGCCTGATCGAAATCCACAACCAATTTGGGTCCATTGCCCCTTTGATGTATTAACTTGTTCATCATTGTGATGCCCCTCACTTTCTCAATTTTATTTTGCTTCTCATCAAGTGTTGTAATTTCTTCAGGGGGTACATCACCAACCTAAAATTTGATAAAAAACACACTTACATAATATAATTATAAATAAACATATAGATAGAAAACTCAGGGATATATTCTTAAAACTTACATTGTCAGGCGGTGCAAGCACGTCCTCACCCTCACAGTGATCATCAGCACGGTCATCATGGGAATGCTCATCCATCTGAAAGTTCACATTCAAATTATAAATTTCACATTGTAAAGTAACACTAATTGTAAAGTTCACATTGTAAAGTACACATTCACATTGTAAAGTAATTCACATTGTAAAGTTCACATTTACATTGTAAAGTTCAAATTCACATTGTAAAGTTCACATTCACATTGTAAAGTAATTCGCATTGTAAAGTCCACATTCACATTGTAAAGTTCACATTCAGAAAAATAAAACATAATAAAAATATAAACATCCATGCCTCTAATATTGTGATCTTTTATCAATTAACAATCCTTCATTATGATCCCCATGAACATACAAGTCATTGTGATCCCCAGCTTCAATGTTTGGTGGTGTTGGCAACCCAACTGAGAATGGACTGGAGTCATCATACTTATCATAGTACTCTTCTTCATCTATAGGATCTTCAATGAACTGTCTTTTACCATGAAGAAGAACCAACCATTTATCATTTGCAGGATCATCGATATAAAATACTTGTTTCGCCTGTGATGCCAATATGAATGGTTCACCCTTCTCGCCAATCTTTTCAAAGTTCACTAACGTGAAACCCAATTCATCCACTATAACTCCTTTGTTGTTGTCAACCCAATTACATTTAAAGAGCAGAATTATGAAATCTACATAGTCAAACTCCCATATGTCTTCAATGACACTGTAATATGACATTTTAGCTTCACGTGGATTTTTATCCTTTGTACTTGCAAAAAACAATGAAGATGCTTGAAGGGTGACCCCGTTGTTTTGGACGACACTCTTATCATCTTGACGCTTTGTGTAATATGAGAAACCATTTATGTCAAACCCTTCATAAGACATAACATTCAATTTTGGTTTAAAGGTGAGACATTTGATGGTTTCAGTAAGATTATCTGGTATTTGAGATTGTTGATGTAAGACTTTATCTTCAAACCACTTAATAAATGTCTTGTTATGCTCTCTAGCAAGCCACATTGTATTTGATCGAGGATATTGTCTCTTGATGAAATTGGTATGTTCCTCGATATAAACACTCACTTCATCCATGTTGTGTAAAATATACAAGTGACCTTGCTCCAACTGCTCATGGCTGATTACTTTCACCCGTGACCCAAAACTCCTTTGCCAAAATACTCCTCAACATTCTTGTCATTCACGGGAGCATCATTACCACTCAGAAAGTCATTGCAAAAATCCATAACCTCTCTCACCACATAACCCTCAATAATACTCCCTTTAGGCCGATAACGGTTTCGAACATCACCTTTAAAAATGCTCATGTATCGTTCAAAGGGATACATCCGATGCAAGAAAACTGGTCCCAACATTTTCACTTCCCTAGTCAAGTGGACAACAAGATGTACCATGATATCAAAGAACAATGGAGGAAAATACATCTCAAGCTGACATAGGGTAACAACCCCTTCTCTTTGCAAATTATCGAGAGTATCAGGGTCAATAACTTTGCTGCACAGACTGTTGAAAAAGAAACAAAGTCTGGTGATTGCAAACCTTACATGCTTCGGCAATATAGATCTAAATGCCACAGACAATATTTGTTGCATTAGAGTGTGACAATCATGAGATTTAAGACCTATCAACTTCAGAGCTTTCATTGATACCAATGTACGGATGTTGGATGAGTAACCCTGTGGCACCTTAACATTTACCAAGCATTCACAAAATGCTTTCTTCTCCTTTCTAGACAACGTGTAACAAGTGGCCACAGGGTTCATGTTGGCTGCTCAATGTCCCATACGGATTCATCCCATCTGTACAAAGCCCAAGTGTTACGACCCCACCTCCCGATAACCCCCAATTAAGGGAGACCGAGAGGTCGAAGCCGCACCCATGACTTCCGGATCAAAGGTTCGGCAATTAACCAAGAATAATTATCAAATTTTAACATACTATATTGAAAGTTGTAAGAAAATAAATTTTTGCATACCTTTTGAAAACATGGATCTCTAAACTTCTATCCACACCGATACTAATCTATCTAATCCTCCTTTGCACTTTAATTCTCATTTAGTATCACATGTGCCACTTTATTGTTTGTTCTTTTCATTGTACCTAAAACGCCGACAAACAAAACGTCAGTCAGCCGTAGCTGGTATGTGGGGGAAACAAATAAACATGCAACTATGGTAACAATGTAATCATTCAATTAATCATTTATCAACCAATATTACGTTTTAAACCAAACTACTCAATCCATACCTATCCACAACTCTGTGTTGTCCCTGTAAGGACTTATATGGTACCTCTATAAAGGTGACTTGATGGACCTACCCTCTAGGCAGCCAAAGTCATTCATGACCTGATGGACCTACCCTCTAGGTAGCCATGTACTAGGTCAGCCATTACGACACAGAGGGGACCAGGATCTGAGCTAGTAGGCACATATCTTATGTGATAATCGTAGTCACTTTATAGTGGCAAGAAATAAATAAACATCCAACAGTTTAGTTGCATTCAATGCGATTAAACATCCGAGAATCCATCGGGAAACTAAAGCGGTTATTCATAATCGTAACCACATACCTGTCTTGGAGATATCAAGCAACAATTTATCCAAATCCAACTAGATGTCCAATCAAGCAAGCCAATCAATCAATCAAGCAAACATTGATCCTGAAAACATGTATAATGTCTAATTGTCACAAGCATATCCCAAACAACTCCTTATTGACTTGGGACACCTTTCTAAGGTTTCTAAGTTTCATTAGGGTGCATTAGGGTTTCTTAGATCAATTTCTCAAACTTTATCCCTTTTAGGTTAACAACCCCTAAAATATCCTTTTCCATATTTATGAACCTTAATTGTTCAACTATCCATTTTAATAGTCTTTTATTGACTTAGGATCATCGCATCCCTATTTATTCATGGATTTGAACATTTAAACAATTAAAAGACATATTAATCTAAATTAGGGTTTTCAAGCTCATTAGTGCATAATCATGCACGAAACCCTAAATTAAACCAAATATGTAAAAAGATCATCTTTTTAGATCCTATTTCCTCTTTTATTGATCAACAGGTTAATATCAGCTTGAATAACGTCATTAAGTCCATCTAAGGGTTTTTCCCTAATTAAATCATTAAAAATGATAACTTTATGTACTTTTCACATTTCACGCATATTTAAGCACATAAACTCTAAATTAGACTAATCATGTGCAAAGTTCTTCCTTTTTAAACATAATGTACCTTTTTACATTTAACAGGTTAATATCAAGTCTAATGATCCATTAAACCCTATTAATCACTTTAATCATATCAAAGTAGGGTTTCTTTAATCATCATTATGTTAAAGTAGATAAATTACACTACTTTTCAAATTGCAAGAGGAATTGGCTTATAAACATATTTTATTTAGATTCCTCACGTCTTTTTGATCAACTTTCATGTATAACATATCCTTATTCGACCTACCGATTATTTACTACGAATTTATCAAAACTCACCTACTTTCAGCCAATGGGAGGTTGCCACGTCGCTCCCTCATGCAACGTGGGGCGGCTGCTTTGGGAAAACATAATAGAATGACTGAACTGCCCCTCGCATAAGTGGATTCTTTTATAGCCCATTGAAGGGCATTTCCATCCAACCGTGATATCCTTCTTCAACCTCGCGAACTGCTGCAGATGCGCCAGCCTGTAGCCATAGGCGCGGCTCCCGGCTGCATCCCTGACCTCGATGGCCATCAGGGTGGCTACCCCTGCCTCCGACGCACCCTCTCGCACCCCTGGGTGCTTCTGGTTTGTGGGTAGAGCAGCTACTTCAGGCCTGCTTGGTCCCGCAACCCATGGCGACCTGCAGCTAGACCTTGGACATGCACGATCTCCAGAGTATATGGGAATGTCTTCTCTTCCATACAGAGTCGTGGGGGATATCGTGGTTCCAGCCCATGGCTACTCCTTGTCCCTGGAGTTGGCCTACCTCCCTTGATTAGGGTTTAGACGCAAAGGATCGTGAAGAAGAAGATGGAAGAGAGATAGTCGCTTGGGGTCCCTCTGGCCTAGGGAAAAGATTCGACCTCTTATATAGGGAGGACATCCATGCCCTAACATGCTTGGCCATGAAGAAAACAAGGTTCTTTTCTATTGGGAATCCAATTCCTTTATGAGGAAGCAAAATTCTCTCTTCTATTTTCCCTATCCTTTTGATATTCTATTTTCTTTAAATATTAGGAATTTGAAATTCCTCTCCTTCACTCTCTTTATTTGCCTTTTAATCAATTGGCCACAAATATTTATATATATATATATATATATATATATATATATATATATCCTTAGGGAATACTTCCTTTTATCAAAATTTGCATAATCCATTAATTATGTATTCCCCTTATCTCTTTATTTTGCAATTATGGTATTTTCTCTTCCTTTTCCTTTATTGGGGCTCCTTGGCTCCCAAGAAACTCAAAGATTTCGAAATTCCTCATTATGGATACTCATTATCCTTCTAGATGCATCTAAATGCATTATTCTTCTTTATCCCTCATTATCTTGTTTATTTCTTATTTAAAATATTCCTTTTTGAGGATTTCTTTTTATTTCTCTTTTATTTTCCTCATTGGTATTCCCTTTAACATTAGGAATCCTTGGGATACGAAATTTCACAAAGGATAACTCAGTTATACCTCTTTTCACTTGTTTTCCACATTTTATCATTATTTTCAATTTCTTTCTTAATAAAGAAATACTTGATTTGCCTTTTCTTTTCTTATTGCACATTTATGCAACTTTGGACTCCTTGGTACCCAAGGAACCCAAGAGGCACGAAATCCTTCCTTGGATTACATCACTTTTCCTTCTAGAGGTTTCTATTTCATTCTTTTCTCAAAACTCAATTATTCACTTATTAATTGAATTTCCCTGTTATTTGGGCCCAATAGCCAATAAAGCCCTCAAAGCAATCAATCAAGGCTATTGTGAAAGGAATCCATTTAATCAAAACAAATCATATCATTATTTGTTCAATTAGTTTTAATATGAGAAATTACATTTCTCACTAATTAAGCCCAAAAATTGGGGTTATAACATCCTTCCCCTCTTATAGGAATTTTGTCCTCAAAATTCAAACAAGCAAACAAACAAACAATTCAGGGTAAGACTTTCCATGTCCATCATTGGCTCCTATGTGGCTTTGCCGTACTCATGGCATTTCCAAAGAACCTTTATCATCACATATACTTTGCTCTGAGTTCTTTCATCCTGGCGTCTATAAGCTACACAGGTGACTCAGACCATTTTAGCCTCCCTTGGGGCTCACTAGGTTCATTGCTCAGCACATGGTCGGGGTACCTCACATAGTGCTCTAAATTGGACACATGGAAAACATATCCCATTACTCTATCCTGAGGGGTAGGGTCAAACCTAACCTTCTCCACCCATCCATCTCTAATGGACCCATGTATCGGGGACTCATCTCTCTTAGCTATAACTCAGAGGGGTTAGATTTTCACATATTCTTCCACAGTAACTTGAATGTCAGTCTACTTTGCATCTGCTCACGACTTTCATCGTCTCTAGGCTCCTTTCAGCCCTTGCACAATCAAAGTGACTTCATCTACACGCACTGTGGTCCCTTTTCTAACCATCATGTGGCCCTTTCACCAACATCACCTTACTGAAGTGGTGACCGACACAACCTCCTTTACAAAGCTTCTTATAAAACCTAATACTGGCTATGGTGGTCATCGTCACATCTTTCATAGGACAAAAACTGTCTCTAGATATCACCCTGAACGAGCACACATGCCCTCATCAGACCCTCTAGTCTGGATCATACTAACCATAGTCAGGGGTGATAAACTATACTAACATTGAGTTCTTCATGCACCTACTTCCATCTTTTGGAAGGAAACCTTTACGTCAAACTCAAGAACCTTTGAACTCACTTCATAGTTGAACCATCTCTCTCTCATGGGTAGTTCAACCAGATCTGTCCCTTGACAGAACTCTTTCTTTCTCATGTCATCCAGGTAAGGCGAACTACCATAACCCATATAGCATCTCGATCTTCCCTGATCTAGGGGAGACTTACAACATCCATTGTGATGAACTCCCTTTCTCTTTCAAGGACTTTTTATCCTTTATATCAATACACTGGGTTAGTGGGGTTCATCCTTTACCTCCTGGATTGCATGGCCATAAACCACATGCAACTTTATCTTAGGTATCTAAAGTACTACTGTCACTCATTATCTTGGTAGTACCACGGTGTATGGTGATCATGATCTCATGTATGTCATTATTATTCAAGATCAATACCTCAAAAACCCTAAACCATTTTATCGGGGTTTCATCACTTTCTTTTCCAAGGAGGTGCACTTGAGGTTCTATCACTATCCTTTCATCGTATCAAGGACTAGACTGGCTAACCAAACAACCCTTAACTTTTCAACGTATCTTGTTACGTCTGAGTGTTATGCCAAAACCTCTCCTTTCTAAGCTTAGGGTTACCCAAACAACCTCTTCTAGCTTATAGTCAAAACAAGTCAGATGTATCTCAACCAGAGCATCCATTACCACTTCACATCCTTAGGTTTTAGGTAACGTTGAAGACATACACTTCCACGTATTTCACTTATCATCTCACCTCAAACTCTATGTCTATCTTCAAAAAAGAATACTCTCTCATCATCATGGTGATCAAACTCAACCTGGTATAACTTGTAAGTTCCACATAGCTCATGATAAAAACATCCTCATAAGGTGACTACCTCATTCCTCTTAGTGTTTGCAAGCCATCCATCATTCATTTTACCTGGGTAGGGTATCTTCTCTATCCCCATTTCTCGTGGCAACGTTCCAACCTACATCCTCTCTTTTCCTTGGTGTATGTCATGCGTAATGTCCTATCTCGCACTCTCATAACAAGAGGAAATAAGCATTTGGCTGCAGTCCAAATACAGAGTTCCTCATGTTCCAAGAGTAGAGATGGTACATCCCACCTTGCCAGTACATCTTTAAATCTAAGTTGCAACGTGCCTCATATGTCTCTACATCACAGACATCATGATATCAAACTAGTCTTGAACCTACTGAGGTTTATATCCTTGGTCATCTCCTCTAGGTCTATAGGGTATCGAATCTTTTAGGGTCATCCCTCTTCCCTTATGCATCAAGAGAGTACCCTACTCATCTTCCCTTTGGGTCCCATGAGTTCATGAAGGTGATCAATCTCCTAACCCATGGCCCTCAGACAATGATAGCTGTTACCTCCCGACCCTATGGTCATGTGCATTTGGGGAAATAGGAAACTCCTATTTTCATCGGTCTTATCCCTACCTGACCCTAGGATAGACTTAGGATTCTCCATTATAGTACATGTTCACTTAGAACCTTACCCAAGTCTTCATCATCTCTCTTTCTGCATTCATGGGCTGGCTCCCATCCTTTCATAGGGATCATGACAACCTGCCTACCTTGGTCAAGCCTCATATCGGTTACCTCCATGGTAACACATCCATATGCACATAGAGATAGATATCTATGGGTCTGTAGGTTCATTCTCATACCATGTACCTTTCACTTAGCTTCTCAAGATCCTATGAAACCTCCTCAGGTTACCTCAAAACCAGCCAAACTAATATACACCTCACCAAAGGGGTCCCTCTCCCAAGATGGGAGGAAAACTATCTCTAAGATCACAAAAGCTCTTAGGTCTAGGGTTTACATCCACACGAGCCTACTTAACCCTAGCAAGCCATTAAGGTACAAGCAGATCACTTACCGTACCATGCTAGGTCATACTTATCCTTCTTTCCTCGATGTTGGATCAAGATCAACCTTTCCCTTTATCATCAACCTAGTTGTGAGTGGTTCTAAGGAACTCAACTTCTATAGGAACACATCAACCTTAAAATTAAGGGGCTTCACTTTTTTCCTCTATATATGAGGAGTACCATGCTCGCTTCTATAGGAACTCAACTTCTCATCATGAGCATTAGGTACACCACTTCCCCTCATAGGCCCAGGAACCCTAGGTTCACTTGTTGGTGCATACTCTATCTCTTAACTATGAACCAAGCATGCAAAAGGCATGACATGCACTTCTTGTCATCCTTCAACTCGAGCAACACTTAGGGTTGGGTCCTCCTTAAGGACAACCAACAAGGTACAAGGCCTCATAACCTGCTACTAAACCTTCCTAGGTCTAAGGAACTCTTCTTCATACCTTAGAAGGTAAACACCTATACCGTAGGCACATATGTACCAGAAGCTTCATCTTCTCTCTCTAGAGTTTGGTCCCTCTAAAGGCAACCAAGTTGTCATCAACTTTCAGGGATCGATCATGAGGCAACCACTATCATCCATTGTTCAGGGTTTTAGGCTTCCAACCTTCTTGTTGGGTTTCCTGCTCTCTCTAGAGCTAACCATACATCCAACCTCACCATTAGAGGTTCTCTCTTCATGAAGGATCAACCTCAAGGCATGCCCTACATGGGTGAAGCCTAGGTTCGAACTTATGTTTGCTCAAGATCATCCATAACCCTTTGTGCTCCCTCATGACTCCTTATCCAGGGTTTCATCCTACTGTCAGCACCATGACGTGCCCTAGGTGCCATCTATGCCCTACTTGCACAAGCCCATAGGGTTTCTATGGTCCTTCACTAACATCATCATCTAAGGAGCTGCATGACCCTTCCCAGGGTTGGGTTGCCAAAGGTGCTAGGTCACCCATGGATCCTATGGCATCCCAAAGGCATGTCCTTTCAAACACCTGGTCCAACTCATCTCTCTCTATCCTTCACTTATGGTTAGGGTTAGCATCATCCTCCGAGGATGTGCCAGGTTTCTACTTGAAATGGAGATCTTTATCTCCAAGACTAACTTATCCTCCTGACAAGAAGGTCTAGCCTCAGGTCTCTTCTGAGGACATGACATCTTATGTCATACATCCTAAGCATGTATCTATTATTTATTTTGCGCTTAATCCATTAAGCTTATGTCCATGACATCTTATTTACATGCCTTTCATGAATTTAGTGGAGGATTCATTAAACCTTATTAACCCTTCCTATACCTCAAGAGGGTGAGGAGAAAAAAGAAAACCCTAATCCTTTAGGGCCTTATCAGAATTTTGTGATGAGAAGGGATGAATAAGATGAGAAGTCCTAAAGGTATCTTATTTCAATTCATACCCTAAGACTTTGGCTAGGTAGTCACACGGATCTAGGAGTCCTCATATTCTGACTAGCGGTGCAGAGGAAAATCTTTCCAGCCCCCGGTCGTGATCCTTTTCTAGACACCTCTGTCTTTCGGATACTCCTCTAATAACTCCCTTGGGTTCTATGGAGTTTGTAAAATTTAATAATTATTAATGGTTAACTGGGGAACCTAAGCTCTGATACCAAATGTTACGACCCCACCTCTCGATAACCCCCAATTAAGGGAGACCGAGAGGTCGAAGCCGCACCCATGACTTCCGAATCAAAGGTTCGACAATTAACCAAGAATAATTATCAAAATTTAACATACTATACTGAAAGCTGTAAGAAAATAAATTTTTGCATACCTTTTGAAAACTTGGATCTCTAAACTTCTATCCACACCGATACTAATCTATCTAATCCTCCTTTACACTTTAATTCTCATTTAGTATCACATGTGCCACTTTATTGTTTGTTCTTTTCATTGTACCTAAAACGCCGACAAACAAAACGTCGGTCAGCCGTAGCTGGTATGTGGGGGAAACAAATAAACATGCAACTATGGTAACAATGTAATCATTCAATTAATCATTTATCAACCAATATTACGTTTTAAACCAAACTACTCAATCCATACCTATCCACAACTCTGTGCTATCCCTGTAAGGACTTATATGGTACCTCTATAAAGGTGACTTGATGGACCTACCCTCTAGGCAGCCAAAGTCATTCATGACCTGATGGACCTACCCTCTAGGTAGCCATGTACTAGGTCCGCCATTACGACATAGAGGGGACCAGGATCTGAGCTAGTAGGCACATATCTTATGTGATAATTGTAGTCACTTTATAGTGGCAAGAAATAAATAAACATCCAACAGTTTAGTTGCATTCAATGCTATTAAACATTAGAGAATCCATCGGGAAACTAAAGCGGTTATTCATAATCGTAACCACATACCTGTCTTGGAGATCTCAAGCAACAATTTATCCAAATCTAACTAGATGTCCAATCAAGCAAGCCAATCAATCAATCAAGCAAACATTGATCCTAAAAACATGTATAATGTCTAATTGTCACAAGCATATCCCAAACAACTCCTTATTGACTTGGGACACCTTTCTAAGGTTTCTAAGTCTCATTAGGGTGCATTAGGGTTTCTTAGATCAATTTCTCAAACTTTATCCCTTTTAGGTTAACAAACCCTAAAATATCCTTTTCCATATTTATGAACCTTAATTGTTCAACTATCCATTTTAATAGTCTTTTATTGACTTAGGATCATCGCATCCCTATTTATTCATGGATTTTAACATTTAAACAATTAAAAGACATATTAATCTAAATTAGGGTTTTCAAGCTCATTAGTGCATAATCATGCACGAAACCCTAAATTAAACCAAATATGTAAAAAGATCATCTTTTTAGATCCTATTTCCTATTTTATTTATCAACAGGTTAATATCAGCTTGAATAACGTCATTAAGTCCATCTAAGGGTTTTTCCCTAATTAAATCATTAAAAATGATAACTTTATGTACTTTTCACATTTCACGCATATTTAAGCACATAAACTCTAAATTAGACTAATCATGTGCAAAGTTCTTCCTTTTTAAACATAATGTACCTTTTTACATTTAACAGGTTAATATCAACTCTAATGATCCATTAAACCCTATTAATCACTTTAATCATATCAAAGTAGGGTTTCTTTAATCATCATTATGTTAAAGTGGATAAATTACACTACTTTTCAAATTGCAAGAGGAATTGGCTTATAAACATATTTTATTTAGATTCCTCACGTCTTTCTGATCAACTTTCATGTATAACATATCCTTATTCGACCTACCGATTATTTACTATGAATTTATCAAAACTCACCTACTTTCAGCCAATGGGAGGTTGCCACGTCACTCCCTCATGCAACGTGGAGCGGCTGCTTTGGGAAAACATAATAGAATGACTGAACTGCCCCTCGCGTAAGTGGATTCTTTTATAGCCCGTGGAAGGGCATTTCCGTCCAACCGTGATATCCTTCTTCAACCTCGCGAACTGCTGCAGATGCGCCGGCCTGTAGCCCTAGGCGCGGCTCCCGACTGCATCCCCGACCTCGATGGCCATCAGGGCGGTTACCCCTACCTCCGACGCACCCTCTCGCACCCCTGGGTGCTTCTGGTTCGTGGGTAGAGCAGCTACTTCGGGCCTGCTTGGTCCCGCAACCCATGGCGACCTGCAGCTAGACCTTGGACATGCACGAGCTCCAGAGTATATGGGAACGTCTGCGCTTCCATACAGAGTCGTGGGGGATATCGTGGTTCCAGCCCGTGGCTACTCCTTGTCCCTGGAGTTGGCCTACCTCCCTTGATTAGGGTTTAGACGTAAAGGATCGTGAAGAAGAAGATGGAAGAGAGATAGTCGCTTGGGGTCCCTCTGGCCTAGGGCAAAGATTCGACCTCTTATATAGGGAGGAAATCCACGCCCTAACATGCTTGGCCATGAAGAAAACAAGGTTCTTTTCTATTGGGAATCCAATTCCTTTATGAGGAAGCAAAATTCTCTCTCCTATTTTCCCCATCCTTTTGATATTCTATTTTCTTTAAATATTAGGAATTTGAAATTCCTCTCCTTCACTCTCTTTATTTGCCTTTTAATCAATTGGCCACGAATATATATATATATATATATATATATATATATATATATATATATATATATATCTCCTTAGGGAATACTTCCTTTTATCAAAATTTGCATAATCCATTAATTATGTATTCCCCTTATCTCTTTATTTTGCAATTATGGTATTTTCTCTTCCTTTTCCTTTATTGGGGCTCCTTGGCTCCCAAGAAACTCAAAGATTTCGAAATTCCTCATTACGAATACTCATTATCCTTCTAGATGCATCTAAATGCATTATTCTTCTTTATCCCTCATTATCTTGTTTATTTCTTATTTAAAATATTCCTTTTTTAGGATTTCTTTTTATTTCTCTTTTATTTTCCTCATTGGTATTCCCTTTAGCATTAGGAATCCTTGGGATACGAAATTTCACAAAGGATAACTCAGTTATACCTCTTTTCACTTGTTTTCCACATTTTATCATTATTTTCAATTTCTTTCTTAATAAAGAAATACTTAATTTGCCTTTTCTTTTCTTATTGCACATTTATGCAACTTTGGACTCCTTGGTACCCAAGGAACCCAAGAGGCACGAAATCCTTCCTTGGATTACATCACTTTGCCTTTAGAGGTTTCTATTTCATTCTTTTCTCAAAACTCAATTATTCACTTATTAATTGAATTTCCCTGTTATTTGGGCCCAATAGCCAATAAAGCCCTCAAAGCAATCAATCAAGGCTATCGTGAAAGGAATCCATTTAATCAAAACAAATCATATCATTATTTGTTCAATTAGCTTTAATATGAGAAATTACATTTCTCACTAATTAAGCCCAAAAATTGGGGTTATAACACCAAGTCTTAGATTCATATCCTCTTCACCGAATTCAGGGTACAATAAATCAATCTTCGTCCACTGTGGGGAATCAGACGCATGTCGTAGAATCTCATCATTATTTTTCTTAACATCTGAATGCCACCTCAAATTCTTCACATCTATAGGATTGGAAAACAAGCGTTGAAACTGTGGTATTATAGGTAGATACCACATCACCTTGGTGGGAGAACCAATTTTGGACTCCCCCGAAGTCGTCAATTTATACCTTGACGCACCACATTTCGGACAATCTTTCAAATCCACGTAGTCCTTTTGAAATAATACACAATCATTCTTGCATGCGTGTATCTTCTTGGCCTCCATTCCCATTGGGCACAACAATTTCTTTAACCGGTATGTTGAGATCGACAGCTCATTTCCTTTAGGAAGAATTTCTTTCAACAAAGACAACAATGACGTGAAGCTTTTGTCGCTCCATCGATTGTTAGCTTTCAGTTTATACAATCTCAACACAGCGCTAAGCTTCGTAAACTTAGAACCCATGTATAATGGTATCTCAGCATCATGCACAATGTTTCTAAACATGGGAGGTGGATCAGTTTTGGTGTGCTCTACCCCACAACTATCCAGCATCGCATCAACGATGTCTACTGGAACTGATTCGTTCACATCTACATCATCGAAGGCAATTTCTTCTTCCACACAAGCACTGCTATTGACATCCACTAGTTTCGGGTTTGAAATCTCTCCATGCCAGTGCCATTCTGTATAGCCTTGTACAATCCCGTTGCACATGACATGACTTCTGATTTCGTCACCAGTACTAACTTTCAAGTTGTTACCGCAATGCCTACATGGATAGTAGAACCTATCTCCAGGTTGTTTCCTATGTTCCTCGACAAATCTAATAAACTGATCAAGACCAGAAATAAACTTTGGGGTACAGCGATTGTGAATGGACATCCATGATCTATCCATTCTATGATCAAAGAGAAAATAAGTATATATTACAACAAGATTAGGGTCTAGGGTAAATAGATTAGAGTTTATGGTTAAAACTTTAGGGTTTTATACATGTGATGTCATTCTTATATATAATAAATGTGTACCACCTATCCCATTCTTGAACATCTAATCTCATTAGTATGTGTATAATGTGTATTGGGTTTTCAAGAAAATTTCGGCAGCATTTCCCCACTGTTCTCCAAGTACATATGTACTTAGAGAACAAACGAGGAAATGCTATCAAAATTTTCTCAAAAACCCAATACACATTATACACTTATATCCTAAGTGAGATTAGGTGTTCAAGAACAGTCCCAAACCGGGGACTATCCAAGATTTACTCCTAATGAGTAAATCTTGGACGGGTTTCTAGGCCAATAAATACATGTGTTGTCATTCTTATATATAATAAATGTATACCACCTATCCCATTCTTGAACACCTAATCTCACTAGTAAGTGTATAATGTGTATTGGGTTTTCAAGAAAATTTCAATAGCATTTCCCCGCTGTTCTCCAAGTACATATGTACTTAGAGAACAAACGGGGAAATGCTACCGAAATTTTCTCAAAAATCCAATACACATTATACACTTACATCCTAAGTGAGATTAGGTGTTCAAGAACAGTCCCAAACCGGGGACTATCCAAGATTTACTCCTAATGAGTAAATCTTGGATGGGTTTCTAGGCCAATAAAATCATATCATTAAGAGCATGGTTTCATGTTAGGTCATCATAGGTCATAATAATCCACTAGAATGAGCAAAAAAGGTCTCATGGTGTTAAAATAGCATAAAAGTATTAGATCTTGATTCTAGAGTATACAAGACATAATAGTGACTACTGATTTTGTGGGGGTGATATCATTTCATGGGATTTATAAATTCAAACTTAACAAGTGTACAAGTTGCATCATTTATTACTCTAAAGGTGACTAGTGGGTCATAGCACATAAAAGATACATTACAAGGAAAGTAAGCAAGCTAGCTCAATTAATACTCATCTCAAGGGAACATTAGTTACTAAGGTACCAGGAAAGAGTGATTTTAATCACTAAGATCATACAAGTAGCAATGTTGATTAAGTCTATGTGATTTAAGATCAAACATTGTAATAAAATAGGGTTTTTGGGAGATGTTTACCTCTGTTTGTGCCCAGCCAGGCGTAAGCAGGGAGAGAGGGCGAGATGGAGGGTAGGCAAGCAGGCAGGGGGCGAGTAGGAAGGCGGCGGTCAATAGCCAGGTGAGCAGGGAGTCGGCAGGCAGTCGAGCGGGCAGCCGACGAGCAGGAAATAGGCAGGTAGCCGACGAGCGAGCAAGGAGGAGGAGAAGGGCAGTGGTGAGCAGTCAGCCGGTGAGCATAGAGGGAATAGCGGCGGCGGCGACGAGCAAGGAGAACGGCGGCGGTGGCGGCGACCAAGGAGAACGGCGGTGGTGGGCGGCGGCGCGCAAGGAGGGAATATGCTTGCTCACCGAAATCGCCAGACCCTAAAATCAGCTTCGATTGCAATGAAACAGAGAAAGGGGAAGAGTCGGGCTCGCGCGCGCGGGTGCTATTAAGTTAACATTCGGTGTCGGTTATTAAATAAAACCGACACATAAAACTAAAGGTGTCGGTTCTACACAAAAACCGACACCTGTTATCAATGACAGTTGTCAGTTTTAACTAGAAAAAAACCGACGTCTATCTACATATGCCGATTAAAAAATTTGTTCTCGATTAATGACCATAGTCGTCGGTTTTTTTTAAAAATCTGACGCTCAAAGGGTGTGAAAAATTTCCCATGAACAGCACGGGAAAACCCATAAGCGTCGGTCATTGTTGTAAAACCGACGATCAAAATGTACCCAATTTCTGTTTCGCGAATAACCTTTAGTCGTCGGTTTATTAGT